>MU755769.1:14818-38092 GCA_026770625.1 Nicotiana glauca | reverse complement strand
TTGTATAGCCTCATGCTTTCAAAGGCTTGATATCTAAATTCTTCCAACTCATGCAACTCTATCAGTCGATTTTGTCCAGCTGCATCTGGATCCATGTTCAATTGCTTTAGTGCCCACCAAGCTCGATGTTCTAGCTCTATAGGCAGATGACAGGCCTTCCCAAATACCAACATGTATGGTGACATACCTATTGGTGTTTTGAACACAGTTCTATAGGCCCAGAGTGTGTCATCAAGCTTCTTTGCCCAATCAGTTCGTGTGGCATTCACCATCTTGGTTAGTACACTTTTTATCTCCTTGTTGGACACTTCAACCTGCCAACTAGTTTGCAGATGGTAAGGGGTGGCCACCTTGTGGTGTACAACATATTTTGCAAGTAGTTTCTCGAAGGCTCTATTACATAAGTGGGTGCCTCCATCACTGATGATCGCTCTTGGTGTCCCAAACCTGGTGAACATGTTCTTTTTCAGAAATCCTACTATCACTCTTGCATCATTGGTGGGCAACGCTGTAGCCTCTACCCATTTATACACGTAGTCCACAGCAACAAGGATGTACTTTTTGCCAAATGAGCTAATAAACGAACCCAAAAAGTCAATCCCCCAAACATCAAACACCTCTACCTCTTGAATCAGGTTCATGGGCATCTCATGGAGACGGGAAATGTTCTCAGTCCGCTAGCATTCATTGCATCCCTTTATCCAAAGGTGCTCATCTCTAAAAATAGTTGGCCAAAAGAATCCGGCCTTTAGCACTTTCGCAGCCGTCCTGACCCCTCCAAAATATCCTCCGTATGCTGATGCGTGACAAGCTTGCAAAATTGAAAATTATTCTATCTCCGGGACACACCTCTGGATAATATTATCAACACATATTCTAAATAAATGAGGCTCATCCCAATAATACATGCGGAAATCACGAAAGAACTTTTTCTTTTGGACAGATAAAAGGTCATATGGAACTATGCCGCAGGCCAGGTAGTTTGGAAAATCTGCATAAAATGGAGCATCTTCCAGAGTAGCTGCGAGCAGTTGCTCATCTGGAAAGGTTTCCAGAATCTCTTCGACCTCGACTGATTTTTTAGCTCCTTCAAGTTGTGATAGATGATCAGCGACTTGATTTTCTATGCCCTTATGGTCACGAATTTCGAGGTCAAATTCTTGCAACAGCAGCACCCAATGAATCAGGCATGGCTTAGACTCTTTCTTCTCAATTAGGTACCTTAGAGTTGCATGGTCAGTGTATACAATTACCTTGGAACCAATCAGATATGATCGGCACTTTTCAAAATCAAACACCACCGCTAACATCTCCTTCTTCGTTACAGTGTAGTTGAGTTATGCACCGCTTAGCGTACTATTTGCGTAGTATATCGGGTGCATCAGCTTATCTTTTCACTGCCCCAAGACTGCTCCTATGGCATAGTCGTTTGCTTCACACATGAGCTCAAATGGTTTCTCCCAGTTGGGTGCAACAATGATGGGTGCAGTTACCAACTTCCTCTTCAGTTCCTCAAATGCCAACCTGCAATCATTAGAAAACACAAAGGGATGATCCTTTTCAAGGAGTTTGAATAATGGGTTAGCAATTTTGGAAAAATCTTTTATGAAACGCCGGTAGAACCCGGCGTGCCCAAGAAAGCTTCTCACCACCTTGACTGAAGTGGGCGGTGGTAGCTTTTCAATCACATCAACCTTAGCATGGTAGACCTCAATTCCTTTTCTGGACACTCGATGTCCCAGGAATATCCCTTCTTGTACCATAAAATGGCATTTCTCCCAGTTTATCACTAAGTTTGTCTCTACACATCTTTTGAGCACTCTGCTTAAGTTGTGAAGACAGTCTTTGAATGAATCTCCCACCACAGAGAAATCATCCATAAAGACTTCTATAATATCCTCTGCCATATCTGTGAAAATGGCTAACATGCACCGTTGAAAAGTCGCTGGTGCATTGCACAGCCCAAAAGGCATTCTCTAAAAGGAAAAGATGCCATACGGACAGGTGAAGGATGTTTTCTCTCTATCTTCGGGGGCTATTGATATCTGATTGTACCCCGAATATCCATCCAAGAAACAAAAGTGCAATCTTCCGGCCAGCCTGTCCAATATTTGGTCAATGAAAGGTAAGGGAAAATGGTCCTTTCGGGTGGCAGTGTTCAATTTCCGATAATCCATGCAAATCCACCACCCTGTGACTGTACGAGTTAAGATCAACTCATTGTTTTCATTTTTCACAGCAGTCATTCCCCTCTTTTTCGGCACACATTTGACAACGCTGACCCAATTGCTATCAGAGATGGGGAAGATGATTCCCGCATCTAGCCATTTGATCACTTTTCATGTTTGGGTTCAGCATTTGCTGATATTCTCTGGAAGGTTTGTGCCCCTCTTCCAGGAGAATCTTATGCATACAGAAGGTTGGGCTGATACCCTTTATGTCTACCATAGTCCAGCCAATGGCAGTCTTGTTTTCCTGCAATACCTGTAAGAGCCATTCCACCTGCACATCTAGCAAATCGGATGATATAATAACAGGCAAGGTCGAATCAGGGCCCAAGAACATATACCTGAGGTGATTTGGGAGTGGCTTTAGCTCCAGTTTGGGTGGTTCTTCTATCGATGGATTTGCTGGAGGTGTAGCCCTTTTTTCTAATTCAAGGGACTCAAATTGAGGTTCCCTTGTCCAGAATCCTCGGCCTTCAAGTGCCATGACCCATTCAGCTAACCCTTCACCATCCATCTCTTCTAGATTTTTCAGACATGCTTCCAATGGATCGTTAACACTCAGGATTGTGTCGTCCTCTTGTAGAATCACATCTACTGCATCCACTAAAGATCAATTAGCATATTCGCTGGGCCTTCTCATAGATTGATGAACATTGAATATGACTTCTTCATCGTTCAGTCTCATTTTTAGTTCCCCAGTCTCATAATCGATCAGTGCTCTGCCAGTCGCCAAAAAAGATCTACCCAAAATGAGAGGTATCTCCTTATCTACCTGGCAGTCCAAAATAACAAAGTCTGCTGGGAACACGAACTTCTCCACTTGCACCAACACATCATCAAGAATACTAGTTGGCCTTTTCACCGTGCGGTCAGCCAACTGTAGCAGCATAGAAGTCGGTCTAGCTCTGCCGATGCCCAATTTAGTGTACACAGCCAGCGACATCAGATTTATACTGGCCCCCAGATCACATAATGTCTTTGCAAAGGCGTAGCTCCCAATTGTGCAGGGAATAGTGAAACCACTTGGATCAGATATCTTTTGAGCCATCGATCTTGTCACTACAGCGTTGCAGGTCTATGTCAGAGTCACAGTGGAAAGATCCTAAAAATAAAACTTCCATGACATTAGATCCTTCATCATCTTTGCATAACCAGTCATCTCCCTCAAAGCATCCATCAAAGGAATATTTAACTGAATCTGGCACAGTACCTCTATGAATTTCTTGTATTGAACTTCCTTCTTTTATTTAACCAGTCTCTGAGGGAAGGTTGCAGGTATCACCCTTTGTGCATTGCTTGTTGGCTTCTCTCTGTTGGAATTTTCTGGCACAAGAGGTGCCACCTGTTCTGCAACTTGCTCATCCATCTTTTCTTTGCCTTTTTCCTCCTGACTCTGCTCAACCACCACTTCAGTAAGCTCTGTTGGTTCCCCCATCTCTAACGGAACTGGAGTGACTGTCGTACTCTCCATCCTGGCTTGTAGATTCTCCTGTTCTCTGTCTAAATCTCTCCTATTTTGGAGACTTAATGCCATCAGCTGATTTGAGTTTTGCTCCTTGGGGTTTATGTTAGTGTCTGCAGGCAAAGTTCCCTGAGGACAGTTGTTCAAAGCCATGGACAGCTGTCCTAGCTGCGTTTCAATGTTCTTTATGGATGAATCATGCACTGGTAATTTTTCTTGCACTTTATTATTGGTTCCAATGAGTTGCTGAAGCATACCCCTGATTTCCACCATGTTGTTATCTTGCTGCTGAGGAGGTGGTTGGTATGTTAATTGTTGCTGATTTTGTTGTAGATAGCCCTGTGGTTTTTGATATGGTATTGGCACCATTTGGTTCTAAGGGTGCATACCCCCAGGTTGTTGCATGTTAGGCCTGTACTACTGATTTTATGGCGGTCTCCATTGTTGTGCTCCTTGTCTCTAACCCCCATAGTTGTTGACATAATTCATATCTTCCCTCGCCCCTTGATTTTTGCCTTCTTCGCTCCATGAACACACATAATTCTCCATTTGTTTTATCAACAATGTGCACCTATTTTGTACCCATCTCATCAATCTTCTTTGTCAATATGCTCATTTGGGTCATGAGTGTGGCCATATTCTCTGCATATGAATTATTTGGGTCAAGAGGAACTGAATGCACTATGGGTGCCAGTGTTGTAGCTCTAGTCATCCACCCGGAATTTTGTGACATCTTGTCAAGAAGGATTTTGCACTCGGTGAATGTCTTACTCAAAAATGCACCTCCAGCAGAAGCATCCACATTTGCCTTTAAATTGTCAGCTAACCCCATGTAGAATCTCTGGCCAAGCATCTGGTCTAGAATGCCATGGTGAGGGCACTTCACTAGCATCCCTTTAAATCTTTCCCAAGTTTCTTGCAAGGACTCAGTCGATTGCTACTTATACTGCAATATTTCATCAATTTGTCTTGCAATCTTGTTCGGCGGATAGAACTTATTCAGGAACTGCTTGCCTAATTCCTCCCAGGTGGCTATGGAATTGATAGGTATTGAATTTAGCCAATTCTGAGCTTCCTCGGTCAGATAGAATGGAAACAGTATTAGCTTGATAGCTTCCGGGGTCACATTCGGCTGCCTTTGGGCCATACAAATTGAAAGAAAAATTTTCAAGTGCTGTTGTGGGTATTCAATATGTGACCCGGAGAACAATCCTTTAATCTGCAGTAGATGCAGCATATTGTTAGTTATCTGGAAGGTCTACGCTTGGATTGCGAGCACAGCTATGGCAGTGGCCAGGTTATCAGCTGTGGGTTGTGCCCAGTCATAAAGTGTATCCTCAGGCACAAGAGGTGCCATTACTCTCGTGTTGGGGTTTGCTGGCGGATCCCCAATATTTCCAATGACGTTGTGTGCATCACCCATGTCAAATTCGAGCAGCTGTGATTGTTGGGATTGTTGTGTTCTCTTGTTGGAATGGTTCAATGCCCTGAATGTTTTCTCAGGGTCTGAGAGTCTTTCTAGCAGTTCTCCATTCCTCGAAGAATTTCTAGGCATGCACCTGTAGTCCTTAAGAGCTCAAACGTTAGAATTTCAATGAAACGTTTGGGTATAGAGAAAACTAACTACACTACGAATTTTTGTAGTTCTTTCAATTGTAATTGATAACACCGTTAATTTTCCGGCAATGGCGCCAAAATTTGATAACGCCAAACTATGCCTTATAAAAAGACACACACAGACATAGCAAATATAGTGTGAGTATTTCTGCCCAGAGTCGAACCACAAAGAATTAACCTATCAATTACTCTTGTCAAATTTACTAAATTGACACAATCAATTTCCCCAAACTTTGTGATTCACAGTTGAAGATATATTTAACAACTAAATAGAAAATAAATAAAGTTGAAAGTTAACTAAGCTTGCTTGTATATAATTTGAATAAGGTCTAAGGTAATGGTTTCCCCCGTTGTTGATTTCCTTGGTTGAATATGTTTTATAACTGAGACTTAGTTGCTCTATCAATCATGAATGCTCCAGCTATCATAAATCATTCTCAAGCAATTATGATAATTTACTAGACGTACTTTCTCAAGCTACGCTAGCTAGATTCACAATACGGTTCACTTGGAGTGCACCCGAGGTATCGTTATCTCTAATCCAACCTCTAAACCTTCGGTTATGACTCTCGTCTATACTCCGGGAGTGATTTTGTTCATGCAATCACCTAAATATGCACTCTCTCTCAAGCAAATACATACTAAATAGGGACCGATAATTGAGGGCCCTTTCAACAAACCACAATCAAAACGTAGTTGAACAAACAGAGATTAACAACCAGTTCCAAACTATATTAATATAACAACCAAGTCATCCCCAACGGGTTTTACCAAAACCTTAGGTTAAAGTATTTAGCTACTCAAAACAAGGGAAAATAAAACTAATAGATTATTCATAATGGAACAATTGCAAGAAAAATAGAAGAGAATAAGAACTATGATGTTTTGGGTGAGCTCTCACACTTGTTCTTCTTCAAAAGTAATCTCAAATTAAGCCTAAACTATTTTGGGCGAGTTCTACATCTTATAAGGGTTTTACAAAAAGTTTTCCTGAATTGACACTTTAGTCCCTTGAATTTTCTGGGTTGTGAACATGCCTCCGTGGCCGCGGCGTCGACCGCGGTGATGACCGCGGGAGGCACTGCCTCAGACCATGGCGCGGACCACGATGGCAACCGCGGTGTGTACTACAGGGCTTTTGTCTCCGCGTTCCTTCTCCTTTTGCTCTTTTGTGTTCGTGTACTTCTTGAGTGGGTGTTTTCTTCACATTATTGCCTCCAAACACTTCATATTGCTTCCTCACATCTTGTATTTCCCTACGAAACCAAATAGTATCAATTAAAGCATTTTATTGGAAACTTATATTATAAAACAACAACAAAGTATGGACAATTATTGTGTAAATAACAACTATATAGCCTATTATCAGGTGCCATCACGACTCCCGAGGGTGGGAAATATGGGTCGTGACAAGTTGTCATCAGAGCTCTAGTTTACTTAGGTCTCATAATTCGCAGACAAGCTTAGTAGAGTCCGAGGGATCGGTATGGAGACATCTGTATTTATCCCCCAGAGGCTATAGAGTTAGAAAAAATTTCACATATATTCTTTCTGGCCATGCAGTTTGGTTTCTCAATGCTAATTGAATTTCTACTATGTTTTTTCGTAGATGCTGAGAACACGCGCTTCCTCATCCGCTGATCAGCAGCCCGAACCCCCAACAACAGCTCCTACAAAGGGCAAAGGGAGAGGCAGAGGCCGTGCTAGAGGGCGAGGCTAAGGCCGTGCCAGAGGCCGAGGCAGGGGCAGAGCACAGCCTAGAGCAGCAGCAGCAGTGGCGGAGCCTCAGGTTGAGCTTGACGAGATGATTTTGGCCCAGGCAGTTCTGGTGGGCCCATCTCAGGCCCCAGAGGGGTTTATTGCTACCCCAGTACTCCAGGATGCTCTGGTCCGTCTAGTGGGCCTTATAAAGAGTGTCACCCAGGCAAGATTGCTTCCTGTAGTGCCAGCCATCTCTCAGGCTGGGGGGAGCTCAGACTCCTGCTATTCCCACTCCGAAGTAGGTGGCTCCCTAATTTCAGACTCCAACAGCTCAGCTAGTTGGAGCAGTTCAGCCGGGTGTGGTAGCCTAGACCGGTGATGGAGCGGTTATGTTCGCTGATGCCTTATGGAGGTTGGACAGGTTCACCGAGCTCTTCACTACCACTTTTAGCAGTGAATCTTCTGAGGATCCCCGGGATTATTTAGACAACTGTCATGAGGTTCTCAGGAACATGGGGATAGTGGAGACCAATAGGGTCGACTTTGCCACTTTTCGCTTATTTGGATCCGCCAAGACTTGGTGGAGAGATTATTGTTTGGCTAGACCAGTTGGGTCACCAGCTATGACCTGAGATCAGTTTTCACAGCTATTCTTGGAGAAGTTTCTTCCTGTCACTCAGAGAGAGATATAGGAGGCAAATTGATACTCTCCAGCAGGGTTCTATGACTGTTACTCAGTACGAGACCAAGTTTATTAATTTGGCCCATCATGCTCTACTTATACTTCCCAGTAAGAGAGAGAGTGAGGAGGTTCATTGAGGGACTCATTCAGCCTATTCGACTTCAGATGGCTGAGGAGACGGGGAGTGAGATTTCTTTTCAGGAGGTGGCCAATGTGGCCAGGAGAGTTGAGATGGTTCTATCGCAGGGAGGTGGTCAGTGGTCAGACAAGAGGCCTCGTCATTCAGGCAGACTCAGTCGCGCCTCGTATGGAGGCAGGAATTTGTATGGTAGAGGACATCTTCCTAAGCCTTTTCAGTCAGCACTTCAGGTTTCTCATGGTGCTTCAGGTGGCCGTGGTTCTCATATGCAGTATTCTGATCAGTAGTCCTACAGTGCACCACCAGCTCCTATCAGTGCACCGCTACTCTAGAGTTTTTGGGGTGGTCATTTAGGACGGCAAGGTCAGTAGTCTCAGCAGCCGAGGACTTGTTACACTTGTGGCGATATAGGGCACAATTCTAGATTTTTCCTTCGAGCTCCGAGCCGTTCTCAGCATCAGGGTTTCTGTGCCATAGTTCAGGCACTGAGTGTTCCACCGCCCGCCCAGCCAGCTAGAGGTGGAGGTAAAGGTGCTAGAGGTGGAGGTAGAGGTATTAGAGATGGATCTCAGGCCGCTAAAGGTAGAGGCCAGCCAGTAGCAGGTCGTCCCAGAGATGTAGTCCAAGTTAGTGGGGCCCAGCCCCGATGTTATGCTCTTCCAGTTAGGCCTGAGGCTGAGGCCTCCAATGCAGTTATCATAGGTACGGTTCTGATTTGCAGTAGGGATGCTTCAGTGCTATTTGATACAGGGTCTACATATTCTTATGTGTCATCTTATTTTGCGTCGTATCTGGTCATGCCTAGTGATTCTTTGAGTGCTCCTGTCTATTTATCTACTCTGATGGGTGATTCTATTGTGGTAGATTGTGTTCATCGTTCTTTTATAGTGTTTATTAGGGGTCTTGAGACCCGAGTAGACTTGTTACTATTGTACATGGTTGATTTTGATGTCATACTAGGGATGGGTTGGTTATCACCTTACTATGCTATCTTGGATTGTCATGCCAAGACTATGACCTTAGCCTTGCCGGGTCTACCTTTTCTTGAGTGGAGAGGGAATCCTGGTCATTCTTCGTAATGTTATCTCCTATATGAAGGCTCAACGTATGCTCGAGAGGGGGCCTTTGGCTTATTTGGCATATGTTCGTGATTCTAGTGCTGAGGCCCCTTCTATTGATTATGTGCCTGTAGTTTGTGAGTTTCTTGAGGTATTTCCTTCGTACCTGTCGGGTATGCCACCCCACAGGAATATTGACTTTTGCATTGATTTGGCTTCGGGCACTCAGACCATTTCTATTCTGCCGTATTGGCCCCCCCTGAGTTGAAAAAGTTGAAGGAGCAATTGCAAGACTTGTTTGATAAGGGCTTCATTAGGCTTAGTGTCTCACCATGGGGTGCACCGGTGTTGTTTGTCAAGAAGAAGGACGGATTGATGAGGATATGCACCGATTACCGGCAGTTGAACAAGGTTACAATCAAGAATAAGTATCCATTACCGAGGATCGATGATTTGTTTGACCAGCTTCAGGGCGCCCAAGTGTTTTTTAAGATCGACTTGAGATCTGGCTACCATCAGTTGTGGATTAGGGCATCCGATGTCCCTAAAATAGCCTTCCACACTCCGTACGGGCATTATGAGTTCTTGGCGATGTCATTCAGATTGACGAATGCCCCAGCAGCTTTCATGGATTTGATGAATCGGCTGTTCAGGACTTACTTGGATTCGTTCGTTATAGTCTTCATTGATGATATTTTGATTTATTCTGGCAACCGGGAGAAGCATGAGCAACAGCTGAGAGTGGTTCTTCAGACTTTGAGAGATTAGTCAATTGTATGCTAATTTTTTGAAGTGTGAGTTCTGGTTGAGTTCATTTGCTTTCTTGGGTCATGTATTTTCAGCAGAGGGTATTCAGGTGGATCCAAAGAAGATAAAGGCAGTCAAGAACTGGCCTAGACTAGCACCAGCTACAGAGATCCAAAGTTTCTTAGATTTGGCAGGCTGTTATCGTTGGTTTACGGATGGGTTTTCATCTATCGCAGCCCCAATAACCAGGTTGACCCAGAAGGGTGCCCATTTTAGGTGGTCGAATGAGTGTGAGGCGAGCTTTCAAAAGCTCAAGACAACTTTGACTACGGCGTCAGTGTTTGTTTTTCCCACATGTTTAGGGCCATATACAGTTTATTGTTATGCATCTTGTATTGGACTTGGTGCGGTGTTGATGCAGAATGGCAAGGTCGTTGCTTATGTTTCATGTCAGTTAAAGATTCATGATAAGAACTATCCGGTTCATGATTTGGAGTTAGCGGCTATTATTCATGCGTTGAAGATTTGGAGGCATTATCTGTATGGCATGGCATGTGAGGTGTTCACGGATCACAAGAGTTTGCAATACTTATTCAAGCAGAAGGAGCTCTATTTGAGGCAAAAAGGTGGTTGGAGCTGTCAAAAGACTATGATATCACCATCTTATATCATCTAGGAAAGCCCAATGTGGTGGCCGTTGCATTGAGTAGTAAGTCAGCCATTATGGGCAGTTTTACGTATATTCCAGTTGGTGAGAGACTGCTTGCCTTGGATGTTCAGGCTTTGGCCAATCAGTTTGTGAGGTTGGAGGTTTCTGAGCCCAGCCGTGTATTAGCTTGCACAGTCGCTCATTCTTCTTTATTGGAGCGTATCCGAGATCGGCAGTATGATGATCCTTATATGTGTGTACTTAGAGACACGGTGCAACATGGTGGTGCCAAGTAGGTTACATTAGGAAATGATGGAGTTTTAAGGATGTAGGGTCATATTTGCCTGCCTAATGTGGATGGACTTCAGGAGTTGATTCTAGAGGAGGCCCATAGTTCCCGGTACTTTATTCATTCGGGCTCCGCTAAGATGTATCAGGATCTGCGGCACTATTATTGGTGAAGGAGGATAAAGAAGGATATTGTTGCGTATATAGCTTGGTGTTTAAAGTTTCAGCAGGTGAAGTACGAGCATCAGAGACCTGGCGTTTGTTCCAGAAGATTGAGCTTCCTGAGTGGAAGTGGGAGCGTATCACTATGGACTTTGTTGTTGGACTCCCACGGACTCAGAAGAAGTTTGACGCAGTATGGGTTATTGTTGATAGGCTGACCAAGTCAGCGCATTTCATCCCTGTGGCAGTTTTCTATTCTTCTGAGAAGTTAGTTGAGATCTATATCCGGGAGATTGTTCATATCTATGGTGTGCCCGTGTCTATCATTTCTGATTGAGGAACGTAGCTGGCCTCACATTTCTGGAGGGTAGTTCAGCAAGAGTTGGGCAAACAGGTCGAGTTGAGCATAGCATTTCATCCTTAGACGGATGGGCAGTCCGAGCGCACCATTCAAATTTTGGAGGATATGCTCCGAGCTTGTGTTATTGATTTTGGAGGCTCTTGGGACCAATTTTTGCCTTTAATTAGAGTTTTCCTACAACAACAGCTACCAGTTGATCATTCAGATGGTTCCTTATGAGGCTTTATATGGTAGGTGGTGTCGGTCGCCGGTTGGGTGGTTTGAGCCGGGAGAGGCTCGGTTGTTGGGTGTGGATCTAGAACAAGATGCCTTTGACAAGGTCAAGATCATTCAGTATAAGCTTCGTACAGCTCAGTCGAGGCAAAAGGGTTATGCCGACCTTAAGGTTCGTGATTTGGCATTCATGGTTGGTGAGAGGGTGTTGCTTCGGGTGTCGCCTATGAAGGGCATGATGAGATTTGGTAAGACGGGCAAACTTATCCCTAGGTTTATTAGCCCGTTTGAGATTCTTGATCGAGTGGGGGGGGCTTACAGACTTGTATTTCCATCGACCTTATCAGCCGTGCATCCAGTGTTTCACGTGTCCATGCTTTGGAAGTATCACGGCTATCCATCCCACGTGTTAGATTTCAGCACTGTCTAGTTGGACAAGGATCTGTCCTGTGAGGAGGATCCGGTAGCTATCCTAGACCGGTAGGTTTGTAAGTTGAGATCGAAGAGTTTCCCTTCTGCTCGTATTCAATGGAGAGGTCAGCCTGCTGAGGCATCGACCTAGGAGTCCGAGTCCGATATGCGGAGCCGATATCCCCATCTTTTCTCTAACTCAGACACTTCTTTCTTATGTCCATTCGAGGACGAACGGTTGTTTTAGAGGTGGAGGATGTGATGACCCAAAAGGTCATCACTTGTTTTAGAAATAAATTATGTGTTCTAAGGCCTTAAAACCTCCCTTTTGTCTTACCTTGATTTGCGTATGCGGTCTGGGCGCATATCCAGAAAGCCATTATGTGAAAATCTATCAAAATTAATAAATTTTGCTTTTAAAATGAATTTAAGTTGACTTCAGCCAACGATTTGGGTAAAAGGACTCGAACCCGTGATTTGACGGTCCTGGATGGTCTGTAGGAAAATATGGGGCTTGGGCGTATGCCCGGAATTAAATTCTGAGGTCCCAAGCCCAATAAATGAATTTTTAAGGAAAAAAATTTTCTGGAATATTTATGAGTTTTTGGAAATGAAATATGTTTGAAATTTGATGGTATCGGGCCTGTAATTTGGTTTTGGAGCGCGGGACAGGTCTTATATGTTATTTAAGTTGAGCCTGTAAAATTTGGTAAGAAACAGAGGTCATATGACATGATTCGTACCCTTAGTTGTAAAATTTAAAACTTTGAAAATTCTTGAGATTTTCTTGATTTTAACGCTACATTCATAGTTGTTGATGTTATTTTGGTGATTTGAATGCACGATCAAGTCCGTATGATGTTTTTGGGTCAGTATGCATGTTTGGTTTGCAGCCCCGAGGACTCGGGTGAAGTTTGGATAGGCCACAGAGTGGAATTTGGACTTAGTAATTGCTTGTATGTTGCAGGCCTATAGGCTTCGCACAAATGCGAATTTCGGCCTAGGCTGTCTTAATCACAAATACGGTGTAATTGTTGCAAATGCGACATCGCAAATGCGAACGCA
This sequence comes from Nicotiana glauca, assembly GCA_026770625.1. NCBI lineage: Eukaryota > Viridiplantae > Streptophyta > Magnoliopsida > Solanales > Solanaceae > Nicotiana > Nicotiana glauca. The sequence goes on along the minus strand of MU755769.1, from coordinate 25,309 downwards.
GTGTCGCAAATGAGAAGAAGGCTGGAATCCTCAGGGTTCGCAAATGCGATATTAGCAGGTTCTCAAGGGTGGTTCGCAATTGCGAACTCTGGTCGCAATTGCGACATCAGAGACCAGTTACTTGACACTTAGACGTATTTTCAGCAATTTTTCATATCTTCCCAAAACATAAACTCTCTTGGGCGATTTTCCAAAGAAATGTTTTTCTCCAAATCGATTGTTAGTGTTTCTAACTCGTTTTCTTCAATATTTAACATATTTTCTCATGATTTCAACTCAAAATCAAAGGTTTTCATGAGGGAAATTGGGTGTTTTGGGTAGAACTTAGGTTTTTTAAATTTTGGAGATTTGGACCTCGATTTTAGGTTCGATTTCAAAATAAATTATATATTTGAGTTCGTGGGTGAATGGATGATCGTGTTTTGGTTCGAACCCGTCTGTGGTCGATTTTTGACTTTTCTGGAAAAACTTTAGAAAATCTATTATAATGCATTAGAAATAATTCATTTAGCATTTATTGATTTAGTTAAGTAACTTGTGACTAGATTCAAGCGAATTGGTGGTGGAATCAAGAGGTAAAGCGATATTTGAGGATTGAATTATGTTCGTGGAATCAAGGTAAGTGTTTGGTCTAACCTTAGCTTCAGGGATTAGGAGTTGTGTCCTTTTTGCTATGTGTTATTTGTTGAGTACGATGTATAGGCATGGTGACGAGTATCTATACGTTGGTGTCAAGCATGCCCCTGAGTCTTATGTTATGATTAATGTGACTCCGTTTTTGTTGTTCATGTTTAATGTGATGATTGCTATTGTTGAGAAAGGCTTGTGGAAACAATATTGGTATTTGAAAATTGAAGAGTGCTGGCTCAAGTTGTAAAGTGATTTGTGGAAGTATAATTGGCAATTGAACCTTATAGAGCATTGGCTCAAATTGTGAATCGAGTTGTGAAATAAATGTGAAAAAGAAAAGAGGATTATGATATTGTCTCCCTTGCCGGGATATTATTTTTAATGTTATCTCCCTTGTCGGGATGTTATTATTTTGATCTTGTTTCCTTTGCCGGGATATGATTGTTGTACTATTGTTCCCTTGTCGGGATTTAATTATGAATTTGTTGATCTCCTTGCCCTTATTGCTTTGTGATTGTTGCTTGGGTGAGGAAGAGTGTTAAAGCACGAAGGCTGATGTTGTGCATTATTTTGGTAAGAGAGTGTTAAAGCATGAAGGGTGATGCCGTGAATTGTTTTGGTGAGAGAGTGTTAAAGCACGAAGGGTGATGCGGTGTATGATTTTGTGAGGAAGAGTGTTAAAGCATGAAGGATGATGTCGTGTCGCACGATGTACAATTCTGTGCCGATTGTATTGATATTTATGGTGAGGACGAGAGTAAAAGCACGAAGGGTGATGCCGTACAGATTATATTGATTCTTATGGTGAGGACGAGAGTAAAAGCACGAAGGATGATGCCGTATATTTGTTTGATTTCTGACTCTTGTTGAAATTGAGTTATGGTGTCTCTTATATTTACTTGTTGTTCTCCGGTTATCATTTGATGTTTCCCCGCAGCATGTTTCCCCCTCCCATCCTTGATTGCACATTTCTACTTTTATTTTTCCGTTGTATATGATTTAACTGCACAGTTTTATTTGGTAGTCTGGTCCTAGCTTCGTCACTACTTTGCCGAGATCAGGCTAGGAACTTACCAGCACATGGGGTCGGTTGTGCTGATACTACACTCTGCACTCTTTTGTGCATATCCCGGTGCTATAGCTTTCACACCGCAGTAAGATTGCTGCTTCTTGCTCATCAGGAGACCCGAGGTAGCCTGCAGGCGTCCGCAGGCCTTGGTGTCTCCTTCTATCTTTTATCCTGTTTCATTCATGTATTTCCAGAGACAGTATTGCATTACTTTTCTTTAGACCTTTATTTGTAGTACTCCTAGACCGTCTGTGAAGTTGTGACACCAGTCTTAGGTAGATTTGTTATGGATTGGTATTGGTAGTATTATTAAAACATTGCAATTCAGTCTTCCGCTTATTAAATTCTATTGTTTATTAAATGTTGGTTCTTAATTGTTAACGGAATAAAACGGAAACAAGGTAAATAATTCAATTGGTTGGCTTGCCTAGCTTTCACTAGTAGGTGCCATCATGACTCCGGAGGGTGGGAAATTCGGGTCATGACACTTCTAGTGTAATCGCACCTGCAGAATGGGAACCACAGCGAGCTGGCAGAAGTGGGAAGGAAGGCCGCATAAGCGAGCAAGGCTAGGAGGGGCAGGGGTCGCAGGTGCAAAGAGTTTCTCGCACCTGCAAAGCCGCAGATGCAGACGGGGAATCGCAGAAGCGGAGGTAGTAAGGTCAAGTGACTTCCGCTGAGGCGGAACCGCAGTGCGGAAGACCTGGTCTGAACATATAAATACGAGGCATCGAGATTTTTCTCCATTTTTATCATTTTGAGCTCGGACTTTAGAAGTTTTGGGAGGGTTTTCGAAGAGATTACTGAGGTAAGCTCCTTGTGTTCATTTTGATTCAATAATGATGTTTCCCCCACCGATTTTCCACCTAGTTGGTGTGTTTTTTAGGTGAAATTTGGGATGGTTTGGGGATAGGGATTTGGAGAGTGAATTTTGGGAGTTTGAATGACCAATTAATGTCGGATTTTGGTAAATTTGGTATGGTTATACTCGTGAGTGAATGGAATATTGGATTTTATGACTTTTGTTGGATTTCAAGATGTTGACTCGGGGGTCGGGTTTGAGCCGATTTCGGATTTTGAGCTATAATTTTGTATTTTTCTTGTGGAATTGATTCCTTTAACCTGTATAGATTGTATTGTATTATTTGTGGTTAGTTTCGGGACATTTTGAGGCCGACTCGCGAGGCAAAGGCATTTTGGAGTAGAGTTGTGCTCGGATTGAGTAAGTGACAGTTCTAAATCTGGTACTGGGGGTATGAACCCCGGATTTTGTGTTTGTGTAATTGTTTTAGAGGTGACGGACATGCTAGGTGATAGGCATGTGGGTGTACACCGTGGGGATTGTGACTTGGTCCAACCCGTGGAACTATAAAGAAGAATAACTTGTTGTTAGCTAAATGCTCTTTATGTGTTACAGAAATTTGATTGTAAATCATGTTAGAAACTATGTTTAAGCTATGTGTTGGTACTATTGGGGCCCATAGAGGCCACGTTTCATGACGAATTGCCCACTAAATGCTATTTATACTCAATCTCAGTTTTTACTCGCATATCATATCTCAGTCGCTGTTATTCTTATTGATACATCATGTTATTGTTGTTTGGGCTGATTTTCCTGATTTCTGAGATCCTAAGAGACTATAGAGGTTGATGACTGAGTGAGGCCAAGGGCCTGATTGTGAGGATATTATGGGATCGGGCTGCACGCCACAATATGTTTCATTGATTTATGCCATGATTGGCTTGATATAGTGCTTGGATTGTAGGAGCCCCTCCGGAGTCGGTATATAACCCAGTGAGCGCAAGTAACTATGGAGTGCGAGTGCTGAGTGCCGAGAGCCGGGTGCTGAGTAATCGTGAGGAATGAGTGACTGTGAGGAATCAATGATTGTGAGGTTAGAGTGAATGGGAGGATTGAGTGAGTGTTGCCTTGAGAGGCTGTATATAATTCATTATTATTGCAAACAGTTTCCTTATATCACTGTTTTGAAAACTTCTAAAATATATGTTTATCCAATTTTTGCCACTCACGGTGTTTGCCTACAACAACAGCTACCAGTTGAGCATTTAGATGGCCCCGTATAAGTCTTTGTATGGAGGCGGTGTAGATCTCCAGTGGGGTGGTTTGAGCCGGGTGAGGCTAGGCTATTGGTACTAACTTGGTTTTAGATACTTTGGACAAGGTTAATTTAATTCAAGAGCGGCTTCACACGCCGCAGTCTAGACAAAAAAGTTATGCCGACAGAAAGGTCCGTGATATTTCTTACATGGTTGCGAGGAAGGTTCTGCTGAAGGTTTTACCCATGAATGGTGTTATGAGGTTCGGAAAGAAGGGAAAGTTGAGCCCTAGGTATATTGAGCCATTTGAGGTACTACAGAGGATTGGAGATATGGCTTACAAGCTTGCCTTGCTACCTAGATTGTCGAATGCGCATCTAGTATTTCATGTTTCTATGCTCCGGAACATATCGATGATCCGTCTCATGTTTTGGATTTAAGCATGGTTCAATTGGATAGGATTTGACTTATGATGTGGAGCCGGTGCCATTTTAGATCGGCAGGTTTGAAAGTTGAGGTCAAAAGATATAGCTTTAGTGAAGGTGCAATGGAGAGGTCAGCCCATGGAGGAGGATGCTTGGGAGACCAAGCGGGAGATGAAGGGCAGTTATCCACACTTATTTATGGCTCCAGCTATGTTTCTAGACCCACTTGAGGGAGAACGTTTATTTAAGAGGGGGAGGATGTAATAACCCGGACGGTCATTTTAAGAGTTGTATTGTCATTTCCCAATTTTCTACTTCTTTTGTGTTCTACAGTTATTAGATTACTTATCGAATGGTTGGTTTGGGTCCGGAGGGATTTTAGAGTTAGTCTCTTAATTGAAAGCTTATGTTAGAAAAAGTTAACCGAATATTGACTTATGTGTAGACGACATCGGATTGAAATTTTGATGGTTACACTAGCTCCGTTAGGTGATTTTGGATTTAGGAGCGCGTCTGAATTTTTATTTGGGGGTCCGTAGTAGAATTAGGCTTGTAATGGCGAAAGTTAGAATTTTGGAAAGTTTGACCGGGGGTTGGACCATTTTATATTGGGGTCGGACTGAATTTCTGAAAGTTAGAGTGGGTTTGTGGTGTCATTTACGACTTGTGTGCAAATTTGAGGTCAATCGGACGTGATTTGATAGGTTTCGGCGTCGCTTGTAGAATTTGGAAATTTCAAAGTTCATTAGGCTTGAATCCGTGTATAATTTGTGTTTTCGATGTTGATTGAGGTGATTTGAGGATTCGACTAAGTTCGTATTGAGTTATAAGACTTGTTGGTATGTTTGGTTGAGGTCCTGGGAGCCTCGGGTTGGTTTTGGGTTATTAACGGACCAAGTTTTGAAGTTTGAGGATTGCTGAAGACTGTTCTCTTCTTGTGATGACCCAAAAAGTCATCACTTGTTATAGAAGCATAAAGGAAGGCCACAGAAGCGGGCAAGGCCAAGAGGGGCAGAGGTCGCAAGTACGAAGAATTTCCCCCACCTGCGGAGCCGCCGATGCATACATGGAGTCATAAAAGTGGATGTTGTGAGGGAAAGTGACTTCTGCAGAAGCGGAACTTTCATCACAGAAGCGAATTTTTAGCCGTAGGTGCGGAAGACCTGGGCAAAACATATAAATACGAGGCTTCGAGATTTTTCACCATTTTCATCATTTTGAGCTCTGACTTTAGAGGTTTTTGAGAGGGCTTTTGGAGAGATTACTAAGGTAAGCTCTTTGTGTTCATTTTTCTTCAATAATGATATTTTCCCCCACTGATTTTCCACCTAGTTGGTGTGTTGTTTAGGTGAAATTTGGTGGTTTGAGGCTAGGTATTTGGAGAGTGAATATTGGGAATTTGAATGACCATTTGATGTCGGATTTTGGTAAATTTGGTATGATTAGACTCGTGCTTGAATGGGCTTTTGGATTTTGTGATTTTTGTCAGATTTTAAGATGTGGGCCTCGGGGTCAGGTTTGGATTTTAAGTAATAATTTCATATTTTGCTTGTGGAATTGATTCCTTTAGCCCATATTGATTGTATTGTACTTTTGTGGTTAGATTCGGGACATTTGGAGGCTGACTCGTGAGGCAAAGGCATTTTGGAGTAGAGTTTTGCTCGGGTTGAGGTAAGTAACAGTTCTAAATCTGGTCTTGACGGTATGAAACCCTGAATTTTTTGTTATGTGATTGTTTTGGAGGTGACGCACATGTTAGGTGATGGGCGTACACCGTGGGGATTGTTACGTGATCCGTCCCCTGAAACTCTAAAGAAGAATAACTTGTTTTTAGCTATATGCTATCGATGTGTTATAGAAATTTGATTGTAAATCATGCCAGAAACCATGTTTAGGCTATGTGTTGGTACTATTTGGACCCACAGAGGTCGTGTTTCATGATGAATAGCTTGATAAATGCTATTTGTACTCAGCCTCAATTTTTACTCGTATATCATATCTCAGTCTCTGTTATTCTTATTAATACATCATGTTATTATTGTTTGGATGATTTTTCCTGATTTTTGAGATCCCAAGAGACTAGAGATATTGATGACTGAGTGAGGTCGAGGTCATGATTGTGAGGATATTATGGGATCGGGCTGCACCCCCATAGTATGTTTCATTGATTTATGCCATGATTGGCTTGATATAGCTCTAGGGTTGTAGGAGTGTAATGACCCAACCAGTCATTTTGAGCTCTGGCACGTCGTTCGGCAGTTTGAGGCCTTGAGCAGCTACACATCAGGTATTATGACTGGTACGCATTGTTGGAATTGAATTCTGGGAAGTTCGGAGTTGATTTGGAAGGATAAATCTCATTTCGAAAGCTTTAAGTTAGATAAATTGACTAAGATTGGATTTTTTTTAGTACATAGCCTCTTAATCAGGATTTGAAGGTTCCAACAGGTTCGTATGATGATTTTAGACTTGGGCGTATGTCCAGATCGAGTTTTGGATGACTCGAGAGCATTTCGATGCCTATCATGTAAGTTAGCATTTTGGAAGAATTTTATAAGTTTGGGTTGGAGTGCATTTTAGTGTTATCGATGTTTGTTTGGGATTTTGAGTTTGGAAATAGCTCCATATGGTGATTTTGGTATTGGGAGCGCGATTGGAAATGGATTTGGAGGTCTGTAGGTCATTTTGGAGTCATTTGGCGAAAGTTAGAAAGTTGAAGATTTTTGAGAAGTTTGACCGGAAGTAGACTTTTTGATATCGAGGTTGGATTCCGATTTTGAAAGTTGGAGTAGATCCGTAATGTTGAATATGACTTGTGTGCAAAATTTGAGGTCAATCGAAGGTTATTAGATAGGTTTCGGCATCGAATGAAGAAGTTCAAAGTTCTAAACTTCATCAAGTTTGAAATGGAGTGTGATTTGTGATGTTAGCATTGTTTGATGTGATTTGAGGCCTCGAGTAAGTCCGCGTTATGTTATGGGATTGGTTGGTGTGATTGGACGGGGTCCCGGAGGCCTCGGGTGGATTTCGGATGGTTAACGGATTAATTTTGGAATTTGAAGAAGAAGAAAAATAGGTGCCTTCTAGGGTAACCGCACCTGCGAGACTTGGGCAGGTGCGGAGCCGCAGAAGCGTCCATGGGGGATGCAGATACGATATTGGACTAGGAGTGAAGAGACCATAGATACGGTCATATAGCCACAGAAGCGGGACCGCACCTGTGGTAGGTGAGGCGCAGAAGCGGAAAGGACATCTTGGTGAAGGACCGCAGATGCGGTAGTGGGTCCGCACTTGCAGAATCGCAGAAGCTGTCAAGTGACCGCTGGTGCGGAAATGCTGGAGGCAGTGTTCTTTTAAAATCGAGGGTTCGGCCATTTTCTTCCATTCACACTTTTTTTGACTATTTTTGGAGAGCTTCAAGTGGGGGTTTTCATCATCAATGACAAGTTAAGTTATCCCCACCTATCTTGAGTTAAATACATTGATTATGTATGGATTTTAGCATGAAAATTGGTAGGAATTTGGGAGTTTGAGGAAAACCTAGAAAATTTGTATTCTTGGATTTTGACCATCATTTTGGTCATGAAATTGAGAGTAAATTATATATTTTAGTTTGTGAGGTTAAACTTTATCTTCGAAAAATTTCGGAATTTGGGCACGTGGGCTCGAGGGTGATTTTTACCGACTTTTTGGTCGGGGTTAGAAATTATTGTAAATTGGATTATAATGTGTATTCTAGCGTATATTAATTGATTTGCATAATTATTGGCTAGTTTTGGAGCGTTGTGCATCGATTTAAGTCTTCGGAACGGCGTGGAATGCCCGTTATGAAACTTCGGAGCGATGTGAGTCTCCTTTCTAACCTTGTAAGAGGGAATTGTCCCCATAGGTGAATTAATTGGATATGTGCTCCTATTTGTGGGGGCTACATACGCGCGAGATGATGAGAGTCCGTACGTGGCTACTAGCTATGCTATGTTTGGGTAGTTTTAGGTCTACATCATGCCTTAATTAATATTGTTGTTGATTCATGTTTATTGTTTGATTTGAGAAGAAATAAGATTAAGGTTGCATAACAATTGGGTTGAAAGAAATTTAAATTGAAGAAGTTAAGATTTTAAGAGTTGGCATTAAACTTCATATTTTAAGAAAGAAATGCTAAATATCTAAATAATTTAAGAAACCTATAATTGACCCCATCGCATGTATAATTCGCGAGCGGGGGAGTCCCTTAAATTATATTTTACCGCGTCGCACGTATGATTCGCGAGCGGGGTACTACCTTTTACTACTCTAATGGGAGCGGGTTGATCGCCTTGGTAGGTTAAGATGCATCTCCATTCGACCCTCAGGCAGTGCACAGTTTACTTGTATGTTTGATCGAGCTATACGCCTCGGCATTTCCTATATATATACACACACATATGTATTATACTCATGGAATCGTGCGTAACACTTAGCCAGAGGCCCGTGCATAGGAGGACTTTTTTCCTGAATTGAATCCTGATAATTTCCTTGACGGAAACCACTATAATTGTACACATATGCTCCGGTTACGAAGGGAACTTGTTAGATGAAAACTTGAGTAAAATTATGAAGAAGGGGGATGGTATTATTGTGTTTTATACATGTTTGTTTCATATATTCGCCATGTGTCATACTTATTCACTTCTTTACTGTAATGATATTATTGGACCATTAGTAAGTGTCGAAGTCATCCTCTTGTCTCTACTTCTTCGAGATTAGACGAGATGTTTACTGAATACACGTTATTTTTGTACTCAGGCTACACTTGCTGTGTATTTTTATTGCACAAGCACATGTACCTCTAGTGACCTAATGGGCATAGTAGCATGGATTATACAGAGACTTAGGTGAGTTGCATGCCTCGAGGTGACCCGCAACCAGCATGGTCTCTTTCAGTGTATTGTATTTACGTTCTGTCCAAATTTGTATTCCGGCAGTTATTATACTTTAATTGATTTCCTAGTGATTGATCATGCACTTGTGACATCGGGTTTTGGAATGATTATGGGATTATTTAATATTACGTTTGTTAAGACATCATTGTTTATTCAGTGAAATTCATTACTTATTGTTTAATATATAAATGAAATTATTTTCAAAAAAAATATTAAAATAATAAATTTATAGTTATTTGGTGTTGGCTTTCCTGACAGTGGTATCCGGTGCCATCTCAACTTTTATGGATTTTGGTCATGACAAGGAGCCCCTCCGGAGTCTGTACACATCCCCTAGTGAGCGCAAGTACCTACTGAGTGCGAGTGCTGAGTGCCGAGTGCCAAGTGCTGAGTGATTGTGAGGTTGGAGTAAATGGGAGGATTGTGTGAATTTTTCCTTGAGAGGCTATATATGATTCATTCTTGTTGCACACAATTGGCTTATATCATAGTTTTGAAAACTTCTGAAAGATAACTTTATCTGGTTGTACTTGGATTGGCATAAACATAGTGATTTGACTTAATTTACCGGATTTCGGAAGCATGTCTATTTTCCTTATTGAGACTACTAAAAATGAATTATAATTGTGTGGCTCATCACTATCTTTCAGTTCCTTATTTATTATTATTACTTACTGAGTTGGTTGTACTCACGCTACACCCTGCACTTTTGTGTGCAAATCCAGGAGTTTCTGGACACGGAGGGTGTTGAAGGTTCTCATAGTTGACCGTTGGAGATAACGAGGTAGTTGCCTGGCGTTTGCAGACCTTGTTTTCTTTCTCCTTTTCTTTTCTTTCATTGTATTTGGATTCAGACTGTGATAGTCGTTTATTTCCAAACTAGTTATATTTAGATACTCATGACTTAGTGACACCCCGATGTTGGGGCTATTTTCTGCTCTTGTATTTAGGGTTTAAACCCTATTTACGAAAACTCTATTTATAAAAAAAATTGATTTATCTTTCTATGAAATATTAGAAGTATTTTGAAAATGTCGACTTTCCTAGTACCATCGATAGGCGCCATAACGACAGGTTAGGATTTGGGTCGTGACACAATAATAACAACAAACCAATATATTCACATAGTTTAGGGTTTAAGCTGGGTAATAGAGAGACAGAACTCACCCCTATCTTGTGGAGATAGGATGGTTGTCCCCGATAGACAAAGCGATTCTCAACATGTTTGAAATAGAAAAACTATAGCGAAGAAGTCATGCCAAAAATAAAGATAAGAATAATAACAACGGCAACAACAACAACAAAAATAACAAAGCAATAAGAAAACCAAACACAAGAGAAACAACATGTTGTAGTAGAAATCAAACACAAAGATAATATGAGATAA
>MU755769.1:0-13507 GCA_026770625.1 Nicotiana glauca | reverse complement strand
CTCTCTCTCTCTCTCTCTCTCTCTATATATATATATATATATATATATATATATATATATATATATATATATTAACCTATCCACAAAATGTAACTTTTCCAACAAATGGTTATGAGCTGATACCCCTTCTATAGGAGTAACTCTACCACTGTTGACAGGTGTGGAGTGGCAATCACAGGGCCAATACATGTAATTTCTAACAGTAGTGACCTACCAAGTTATATGAGTGACGGAAAAGATCGAGCATGATACAGAGATTCCTAAGAGAGAGAAATACCTACCTCTCTCTAATTAGACACTAACCACCCAGCTACCCAGTTATGGCCACATCCCCACTCCCAAATAGTGACCCACCCATCAGAAAACCACTGGAACCCCCTGATATATCAACTTTAGATCCAAGATCTACTATGGATGAAAACAATACTAAAAAGAAATCCTTCGAGTTAGTCTTACTCGATAAAACTCAGGTTTCCTCAACAAGCTATGATTCACGCCAACCCGGTTTCCATATACAGGCCTTTGAACTAAACCCGGGGAACATATCAATCTCACTATCAATTGAGGATTAAATCAAGCTCTACAAAACTTGTAAATGCTCCTTGATTATCAAACTATTTGGGAAAAAATTCCACGCCGCTTACTCAAGGCAAAACTCTCCAATCTATGGAGGCCAAATGAACCACCTACCCTAATTGATCTAGGTTGAGATTTTTTCATTGCCAAATTCAGCAAGAAAGAGAGTATGATCAAGGTCCTAAGTGAGGGGCCATGGTTTGTGGCCGGGTACTTCTTATCAATCCGACGATGGGAACTAAATTTTATTCTAGCTGAGTCTAAACTAGCCATGCCATAACGGTGGTTTGGATAAGACTCCCACAGTTGCCAACGGAATTCTACGACAAGCCAATTCTAGAACAAGTAGGCAACAGAGTGGGTAAGCTTCTGAAGATTGATACCTACACCTCATCTACTCTAAGAAGAAGGTACGCCAGAATATGTTTCCATGTTCCTTTGAATATCCCGATAACCACGAACGTCACTGGTGGCACTCACAACCAATCGCTCATGTCCGAAGGGGAAGGGATACTATGTATGAGATGTGGGAGAATTGGCCACATCCTGAGAAGCAGTGTGTTCATTTCCACCCCCATCTAAGAAAACCATCAAGCAACATCCACCAGCGACCCCAGCAGCGAGGGACCACAAGGGACAAAACCTCTCAATGGTGCACTGTCCCCTTCTCCAAGTATAGATGCCATCCAAAGAAGGCCATTCAAGCTAACACCCACGTAAAGAGGTTCAATGCCCCCTCAGGTACGTTCTTTGAGCTCAACCAAAAATCGATCATGGATTCCGGCAAAGATAGTCTAAAATCAAAAGGGACTACAAAAGATGTGGGGCCCAATGGGCATCCATCAAACCCAACCAAAGGGGCAAAGAAGTGGACCAAATATTGGGCGGCTCACTATGGCCCATTTCCTACCAGCACTACGGGCAAGGCACACGCTAGCCCAAATCAAAAATACTCTAGGATCAAAAATCAATTACACGCCTTTAACCCAATGATAAAAGATACCTTTTTTGGGATTATGGGACCCCCCGTAAATCCTACAAAAGCTACCTGTCAGGGAGAAGGAGAAAGGGTGGAACCCACTTTCTGTCTACAATATTTCATTATTCACCTTCTTTCTCCAAGATTTCACTAATTCAAGTGTTCAACAATACTTTTAAGCTTCCAATAGTTCTATATTTCTATTACTTTGTAAAATCTTACTCTAAGCACAAAAATGTTTCAAGGAAGATTAAATAAGTTGCCTATATTATCAATCAAGCAAGAATTTTAGAGAAAATTGATTATAAAAAAAAATTATTAACAACTTTATATTTCAAACAGTTAGAAGGAAAGACTTTAAATAAAAATGTATCTTACAATTTTCTTTTAAAAATTTAGACCTCAAATTAAACTTTGGCTTTAGGCCCCGTATGTGCTTAAGCCGCCTCTGCCTAGCTCTATCCCAAACTCACACTCCAACCTTACCCACACTCTCTCTGACTGTTCCTCTCTCACTAGAGGCAATCAATTGCCTGGGAAATATCAACCACAACATCTCAATCGTGAAGTGACACTGAGTGTCAATCCTTCAATATTGAGCAAAGATCTCAAATGTCCCAACACGAATTCCAACAGCCACCAAACGGATTATAACTAGGCAGCTAAAAAGATGCCTTTCAAGCATAAACCGGTAACCTCCCGAGAAAAACTCCCCTCAATGGCGAACCCAAACAACCCCAACCCTCAACATAACACCACCGCTTAACAATGTCCACTCTTCCACAACTACCGAATTTGATGTAGGACTTGGCTTAGATGGATCTTTAGGGCCAGTCCCAGTCACTGCAAATGATGTTGGCCCAGTCCCTATCTCCATCCCATCCAATATCCTCGATACCTAGCACGACTAGCGACCCACCCCCTTCACCAAGGCTTGTCCAACTTCGGCCACCAACTTTGGCTTCCAACTCTCTTCCAAGCGCAATACATGGGTACCCAACAACCTCTCTCTCTGGAGGAGCTCAACAACATGATGGAGCAGCTCTATCAAACAATTCCCTTCTTTCCACTCATGGACCTGATCATACCTCTTCCATTATCTATTTTCACCTTGTGGCCACAAGTGAACCAGTCCACTCCCGCACCATCGACTCAGTCCACAGCAATGGACCAACTAATAAAAGAGAAGAAAAAGATCCTAATATACCTCAAGGAGTCCAACGCAGACCTAGAAAATATCCCGAAAAAGTTAGTAGTCCCAAAAACATGAGTACTCCTCTTGCAAGACGCCTAAGTGATCGAGTTCAAGGAGTCATTCGAAGAAATGCTTAATGCTCTCTGCCCTAGAAAGATAACAAGTTGCAAACTAAATCTCCAAGTTCCCTCATCTCCAAACTTAGAGAATTCTGCAGTAGCAATCAGCCATGTGCTAGGAAGATTGAAAGCGACTTTTATGGGAAAGGGGAAGGGACTCAAGAGGAAATCCCCATCTCAAAACTCTTTACTGATGAACTTTATAATATGGAATACAACAAGAGCCAATAGTGCTAAATTCTGCAGACATTGTGCCTCCATGGTCAAGCTGTAGAATCATGTTGTCTCTATTCTCCTTGATACAAGAATGGTTGACCATACACATTTGACTGTTGAGCTGTAGTTCACAGCTCAATTCCAATCCCCTGCTATTGGAAAATCTGGGGGAATTGTTGTATGTGGAAGGATGACCTAGTGAAGCTCGATGAGGTTTGTACCACACCCCAGGGTATGCATGTTGATAACGCCAAACTATGCCTTTTAAAAAGATACGCAGACGTTGCAAATATAATCTGAGTATTTCTGCCCAGAGTCGAACCACAGGGAATTAACCTACCAATTACTTTTGTCGGACTTACTAAATTCAACAGAATCAATTTCCCCAAACTTTGTGATTAACAGTTGATGATATTTCTAACAACTAAAATTGGAAATAAATAAACAGCTGAAAATTAACTATGCTTGATGTGTAAACAATTGGAATAAGGTCTAAGGTAATGGTTTCCCCCGTTGTTGATTTCCTTGGTTGTATATATCTTATAACTGTGACTTAGTTGTCTCTATCAATCATAAACTCTCCAGCTATCATAAATCTTTCTCAAGAGATTATGATAATTTACTAGATGCACTCTCTCAAGCTACGCTAGCTAGATTCTCATTAGAGTTCACCAAATTGAACCCGAGGTATCTCTAAACCAACCTCTAAACCCTCGGTTATGACTCTCGTCTATACTCCGAGAATGATGTTGTTCAAACAACTACCTAAATATGCACTCTCTCTCAAGCAGATACATATTAAATAGGGATGAATAATTGAGTGCCCTTTCAATTAACCACAATCAAAACATAGATGAACAAATAGATATTAACCAATTCAAAACTATATTAATATAACAACCAAGTCATCCTCAACGGGTGTCACCAAAATCTTAGATTAAAATATTTAGCTACACATAATAATAATAATAATAATAACAACTACAAAAGAATTCATAGTCATTGATAGATGAATAAAGTAGGGAGATAAAAATCGTTTTCCAAGTAGCCTCTCTTGCTTTTTCTCAAAAACTCGAACTCCCTTCTCTATTGGACTTGGTAAACCTTTTATAGTTTGTGTGGAATTGCTTGGACTTCCAGAATTGCCCTTTTTAAAAATTTGTTTCCGCCATTGGACTAGCGCGGGCGCGCTAAGGCCGCGCTACAGCCAGCGCTAGTGGAGTTTCCTTCTGTTTTGGACTGCTGGACTAGCGCGGGCGCACTAATGCCCGCGCTAGTTGGGTTTTCCACTGCCAACGATCTTTGCTTCTTTTGTTTCGTCCATTAATTCCAAATTTTGCTCGGATCATCATCATAAGTCCTCATTTGATTATTACACTCCTGTGAAACACCAAAGTCATCATTAGAGCCAATTTTTACATTATTTGTACACTTACAATAATAAAGCATCCTTAAGTTAGAGCCGGAACGTAGGCCAAACTATACAATTTAGCCTACTATCAACACCCCACACTTAAATTATTACTAGTCCTCGAGCAATCCACTACATCCTACAAGGTTTCTTTTCTAAGCTTTTCCCTTAACGACTCACACCATGAACATTTTACAAAATTTGCAACTAGTAGTGAGCAACTTTACCTCAAGAATCAAATTTGTCGTACCATGCACATTTACACTTACTCAAACCACTTTATACAAGAGTCAAGACTTACCTTTCTGTTGTGAATCATATGCCCTCACATCACACAAGAGAGTAGTTCCATATACAATGATATTTAGGACAATTAGGAACTAAGATAGAAAAAATTTGCTTGCTCTCACAAAGATGCACCATAGGCCTGGCCGTAGTATAGTACTCTACTAATTGAGCCCCATCAGTCCAAGATCAATAGGACTTTACTTGGTTGTAATGTAGGCTAAGGGACGGGTAGGATATATTTGGATATAGTGGCTAACCTCTCTAAGCACTTTTAATACAATTACATTAACTTCCAGATCATCGTTTTGTCAGCCAACAGTCCACCACATTTATTTATACATCCCCATACATTAGGTGCAATTTGTACAAGCTACCACTTATCAAACACTATACAATATAAAAAAAATCGTGGTGCTTCTCTTTTTATGCTTCAACATTCTGCACCTCTTCTCTATTTCCATGGTTCCACTTCACAAACCAAACCATCACCCCACACTTTTGCTTTTGCATATTTTCAATACCATTCTAGTGCTTAGTGAGAGGAAAAATTGGTTTCAAACAATTGGGCAAGGTTCACAATGTGGTTACCAAAGAAACAGGCTTATAGGCTCAACGGGGTTAACTAAGATGTAATGCATTCAGGTGGGTTTACTTTGTATGTCTGGCTCAACAACGAAATGCCTATATCCTTTTCTAAAACTGAATGAAGCTACTATTTCATTTCGCAAACACACAGGGCAAGTTCTAGGCATCAAATGGAAAGCAGGGAATACAGTAACACTCACATCCACATGGCACATGACTCACTCCGGATTAGTTTATCAAGACATTCTCTTTTGAGTGTTCAAGTTAGATACAAACATACAATTTTTAAGGTACTTAAACAAGATTCAACCATTGAAGCTAAGCGTTACACTCTAGTTTCTATCATGTTTAGGTGTAGAAACGCTAAGGGTTTTTCCTTCGATTTTTAGCTCATAGCCCATTAATCCTAACCTAAAACAAAACAAAAACTACCTATACCCGATTCAATATAAACCCTTGGAAAAGAACCGTGGCCCAAAGAAAAACTAAGGGGGGAGTTGTTACACTACCTAAAAATAAAATAAAAAATCTTTTTGTATTTTCTCTAGACTAACTTCCCTCAAGAAAATTGTCTAAATAATAGGTCATCAAGAAGAGTCTCTATATTCCTTTTTTTTTCTCAACTTAGTCTCTCAAGAACCCCGTCGAAAGAGATCCATCGTCGGGACAAGTCATTTACTATTTTCACTTACCTAATGACTATTGTTCTAACACCAACACAATCAAAGCAAGACAAAACAACCAAAGAAAAATAGTTAATTGTTGCAATTACAAACATACAATGAAGTATCCTTATCCCCACCCCACACTTAAATTGAGGACATGTCCTCATGGCCAAGTAAATCAAAAGAAGGGAAAGGGAACTTCCCTGACTGCTCAATCCTGGTCAGAGATAGAGCCGGCATTGACATTGCACGCCCGACCCAATGTACGGAGCAAACCCGTGATGCATTTTTCTGATTTCTTCTACTGGGTGGCCATCTCATCAACACGAGTCCCCAGGTCAGTCACTGAGGTCCGTATTTCAGCTATCTCCTGCTCCTTGCGGTCCAACCGCTATCCCCGACTAGCCCTTGACGGGCTTGCAGCATCATCAGCTTATGGTTGAGCTGGCTGCTCATCACCTACAATCTCCTCCACATCAGCTACCTATTGTTGTTGTTCCTCCTCCTCCGCGTCATCACTATCATCAGATTCATGGCCAATCAATTCCTCGACAGCTACCACTTCCTTGCCTGTGGTGACCCTCTCAACTGTGAAAGGATGTACCACAGGAACTCGGCCACTAAGAAAGGTTGCTCGGCACATTGGCTTAAAGGCACAACCGGGTGACAAGAGACGGGTAGTATAACTTGTAGCATTGAAACCGAACCCACTAGAACATTTCATCGTGTATGACCCTGGCCACGTCAAATGGAGTGTTATTCATGAAGCACCAAATTAGGCACCCTTGAGGAATATTCACTTCTGACATGTTCTTTGAGAGTAGGAGTCGGCTATTGATAAAGTACAACCAGCATTTGGCCTCAAACTTGAGGGTCGAGGAGTGGAATTTATTTCCATATTTGTACCACTGTAGAGTGGCTCCCGGTTGACAGATGGTGTCAGTGAATGTAGACCAGGAAGTATGTTTACTATTGTGTGATTGGTATACGTCCACGTACCTCTGAGCTGGTGGGGGAAGCCTGTATAGAGTCTGGATAGTCTCCAAAGAAGCGTTGACCGGTCTATTGTGCACTGTGACCGTGTAGTCCTCACGTTCTTGGAGATTCGTATAGAATTCCCTAACAAGCATAACATTGGCAGTGACGGCTCCTCCAAAAATATGTCCAGGTGCCTTCTTCTCAATTCGAATGGTATATTTGGGCAGGTAGTCCCAAGTGCATTGGGGTCCATGGCTTGTTCTGGTGCAATTGTTTTGGCCTCTTTTTTGTCAAACCGATCTTGTGCCTTGGCGGACACGAAACTTTGACTATTGAATGGCCTTGTATCAACCGACTTTTGAGGCCTTCCCCCAGTGTTGGCTGTAGCCGGGCGGCTGGAGAAGGAAACTGTTACTTGGCATTTGCGAGGAGCCATGGTACCTGCAAATAGTCCAACGTCAGTTCTATTCAATCGGATGACCCAAAACGTGGCTACTCAGACTTCACCACGGAATGGTCACAACACGTCCTCCAAAAAGGCATTTTAACAAACACCTTGTGGCCAATGGTTAATTTTAAGCTCCAACTCTCCACCAACATAAGGAACACTACCACAATAACCCAATAAGCACATCACACAACCACAATTCAAATGTTTTCAATTTTTCATCCCAATCTAACTATTGACATATGTTTCTACCCTACAATAAAACTACCTTCTACTATAAAAAGTGAAAAAAGAAAAGAAACTAAAAAAATGAAATTAAACAAAAACTACAACAAAATTGAGGGGAGAAACACATACCAGTAGAGGGAATTATAGCACAAGTGGAAGGATTGAGGAAGATAAGGAATGTGGTGCTGAAAATAGTTGGGTATGGAGGAAGGGAATGGAGTAATGGATGAAAAAGAAGAAGAAGAGGGGATAGGGTTGAATAGGCGTGTGGAAGGGGAATAGAGAATGAGGAAATGAGGAGTGGGGCAGGTGGGTTTTGGTTTAATTGGGTTAAAAGAGCAAAAAGAAATTAAAAAAATAAAATAAAATAAAATACGCGAAACTCATCTGAACTAGCGCGGCCTTAGCGCTGGATTAGTGCGGGCGCGCTAGTTCAATTAAAACAGGGTAGAATGAAACCCCATTAGCGCGGTCTGCGCACTAGCTTAGCACGGCCGCCCTAGTGGGTAAAAGCTGAGGCAGACTAAAACCTCACTAGCGCTGGCTTAGTGATGTATTAGCACGGCCGCGCTAGTGGGTACGAGGGGAGGCAGAAAGAAACCTGATTAGCACTGCCTTAGCGCTGCCTTAGCGAGGGCACGCTAATCCAGGTGTTCCACTATTAGTTTATATATATATATATATATATGAAGTTACATACTACAATTTACAACACATTCGTGGGTTGCCTCCCACGCAACGCCTGATTTAACGTCGCAGCACGACGCAAGTATTTGATCATCACTCTTCATTCATGTACTTGGGTTCTTTCAAATTGATCACCACTGTATCCCCTTTTTCTTCAGCTATTCCAAGGTAATGTTTCAACATTTGCCCATTTACTGAGAACTTGTTTGTCCCATCTTCTGATTCAATTTTTACGGCTACACTTGCGAACATTTGCACCACTCTGAATGGTCCTGACCATCGGGACTTTAACGTACCCGAAAACAATCTCAACCTTGAATTATACAATAACACCTTGTCACCGGGTTTGAAGTTTCTGTCCACAATGTGCTTGTCATGCAGCTTCTTCATTCTTTCCTTGTAGAGCCTCATGCTTTCAAACGCTTGATATTTAAATTCTTCCAGCTCATGTAACTCTGTCAGTCGATTTTGTCCAGCTGCATCGGGATCCATGTTCAATTGCCTTAGTGCCCACCAAACTCTATGTTCTAGCCCCACAGCCAGATGACAGGCCTTCCCAAATACCAACTTGTACGGTGACATACCTATTAGTGTTTGAATGCAGTTCTATAGGCCCAAAGTGCATCGTCAAGCTTTTTCGCCCAATCCTTCCTTGTGGCATTAACAGTCTTGGTTAGCACACTTTTGATCTTTCTGTTGGACACTTCAACCTACCCACTAGTTTGCGGATGATAAGGGCAGCCACCTTGTGGCGTACATCATACTTTGCAAGCAATTTCTCGAAGGCTCTATTACAGAAGTGAGTGCCTCCGTCACTGATGAGTGCTCTTGATGTCCCAAATCGGGTGAATATGTTCTTTTTCAAAAATTCCACCACTACTCTTGCATCATTAGTGGGCAATGTTGCAGATTCTACTCATTTAGACATGTAATCCATAGCAACAAGTATGTACTTATTGCCAAATGAGCTGACGAAGGCACCCATGAAATCAATCCTCCAAACATCAAACACCTCTACCTCTTGAATCGGGTTCATAGGCATCTCATGGTGACGGGAAATGTTCCCAGTCCACTGACATTCATCACAACCCTTCACCCATAGGTGTGCATCTCTAAACACTATAGGCCAAAAGAATCCGGCCTCTAGCACTTTCACAGCTGTCCTGACCCCTCCAAAATGTCTTCCATATACTGATGTGTGACAAGCCTGCAAAATAGAAGATTGTTCTATCTCGAGGACACACATCCGGATCATATTATCAACACATATTCTAAACAAATAAGGCTCGTCCCAATAATACATGCGGCAATCACGATAAAACTTTTTCTTTTGGACAGATGAAATGTCATAGGGTACTATACCACAGGCCAGGTAATTTGCAAAGTCTGCATACCATGGATCTTCCTCAAGACTAGCTGCGAGCAGCTGCTCGTCTGGAAAGGTTTCCAGAATCTCTTCGACCTCGACTGATTTTTTAGCTCCCTCAAGTCGTGATAGATGATCAACGACTTGATTTTTTGTTTCCTTAAGGTCATGAATTTCGAGGTCAAATTCTTGCAACAGCAGCACCCAACGAATCAGGTGCGGCTTAGACTCCTTCTTCTCAATCAAATACCTGAGAGTTGCATGGTCAGTGTATACAATTACCTTGGAGCCAATCAGATATGATCTGAACTTGTCAAAAGCAAACACCACCGCCAATATCTCCTTCTCCGTCATAGTGTAATTGAGTTATGCACCACTTAGCATTCTGTTTGCGTAGTAAATCGGGTGCATCAGCTTATCCTTTCGCTGCCCCAAGACTGCTCATATGGCATAGTCACTTACGTCACACATGAGCTCAAATGGTTGCTCCCAGTTGGGTGCAATAATGATGGGTGCAGTCACCAGCCTCTTCTTTAGTTCCTCAAATGCCAACCTGCAATCATTAGAAAACTCAAAGGGCTGATCCTTTTCAAGGAGTTTGCATAATGGGTTAGGAATTTTGGAAAAATCTTTTATGAATCGCTGGTAGAACCCGAAGTGTCCAAGGAAACTTCTCACCACCTTGACTGAAGTGGGCGGTGGTAACTTTTCGATCACGTCAACCTTAGCATGGTCGACCTCAATTCCTTTGCTGGACACTCGATGCCCCAGGACTATCCCTTCGTGTACCATAAAATGGCACTTCTCCCAGTTTAGCACTAAATTTGTCTCCACATATATTTTAAGCATTCTTCTTAAGTTGTGAAGACAGTCTTCGAATGAATCTCCCACCACGGAGAAATCATCCATAAAGACCTCCATAATATCCTCCACCATGTTTGTGAAGATGGCTAACATGCACCGTTGAAATGTCACTGGTGCATTGCAAAGCCCAAAAGTCATTCTCCGAAAGGCAAAGATGCCATACGGACAGGTGAGGGATGTTTTCTCTCTATCTTCGGGGGCTATTCATATGTGATTGTACCCCGAATATCCATCCAAGAAATAGAAGTGTGATCGCCCGGCCAGCCTGTCCAACATTTGGTAAAAGAAAGTCAAGGGTAAGTGGTCCTTACGGGTGGCTGTGTTTAATTTTTGGTAGTCCATGCAAATCCGCCATCCCGTGACTGTACGATTTGAGATCAACTCATTGTTCTCATTATGCACAACAGTCATTCCCCCCTTTTCGGCACACATTGGACAGGGCTGACCCAATTGCTATCAGAGATGGGGAAGATGATTCCCCCATCTAACCATTTGATCACTTCCTTCTTTACTATCTCTTTTATGTTCGGGTTCAACCTTCGTTGACGTTCTCTGGAAGGTTTGTGCCATTCTTCCAAGAGAATCTTATGCATACAAAAGGCTAGGTTGATACCCTTTTATGTCTACCATGGTC
Source organism: Nicotiana glauca (assembly GCA_026770625.1). Classification (NCBI taxonomy): domain Eukaryota; kingdom Viridiplantae; phylum Streptophyta; class Magnoliopsida; order Solanales; family Solanaceae; genus Nicotiana; species Nicotiana glauca. The sequence goes on along the minus strand of MU755769.1, from coordinate 2,268 downwards.
CAGCCAATGGCAATATTACTTTCCTGAAGTACCTGTAAGAGCTGGTCTACCTGCACATCTAAGCAAATCGGATGATATAATAACAGGTAAAGTAGAATCGGGGCCTAAGAAACATACCTGAGGTGATCTGGGAGTGGCTTCAGCTCCAGCTTGGGTTGTTCCTCTATTGATGGCTTGCTGGAGGTGTAGCCCTTTTTTCTAACTCAAGGACTCGAACTGAGGTTCCCTTGTCCAGAATCCTTGGACTTCAAGTGCCATGACACATTCAGCTAACCCTTCACCATCCATCTCCTCTAAATTTGTCAGACGTGCCTTTAATGGATCTTTAACAGTTAAGGTCACATCATCTTCTTGCATGATCACATCTACTTCCTCCACTAGAGAACAATTAGCATATTCACCGGGTCTCCTCATAGATTGATGATCATTGAATATGACTTCTTCATCGTTCAGTCTCATTTTTAGTTCCCCAGTCTCACAATCGATCAGTGCTCCACCAGTGGCCAAAAATGGTCTACCCAAAATGAGAGGTATCTCCTCATCTACCTGACAATCCAGAATAACAAAGTCAGTAGGGAACACAAACTTCCCCACTTGCACCGATATATCATCAAGAATACCAGTTGGCCTCTTCACCGTGTGGTCAGCCAGCTGTAACAACATCGAAGTCGGTCTAGCTCTGCCAATGCGCAGTTTGGTATATACAGCCAGTGGCACAGATTTATGTTGGCTCCCAAATCACATAATGCCTTTGCAAAGTCATAACTCCCAATTGTGCATAGAATAGTGAAGCTACCTAGATCAGACATCTTTTGAGCCATTGGTCTTGTCACTACTGCGCTGCAGGTCTATGTCAGAGTCATAGTGGAAAGATCCTGAAAATCAAACTTCCGTGACATTAGATCCTTCATCATCTTTGCATAACCGGGCATCTCCCTCAAGGCATCCATCAAAGGAATATTCAACTGAATTTGACATAGCATCTCCATGAATTTCTTGTATTGAACTTCCTTCTTTTGTTTTCCCAGTCTCTGAGGGAAGGATACAGGTATCACTATTTGTGCACTGCTTGTTGGCTTCTCCCCGTTGGAGTTTTCTGGCACAAGAGGTGCCACCTGTTCTGCAGCTTGCTCATTCATCTTTTCTTTGCCTTTTTCCTCATTACTCTGTTCAACCACCACTTCAGTAAGTTCTGTTATTTCATCCACCTCTAATAGAACTGGAGTGGCTGGCGTACTCTTCTTGCTGGCTTGTATAATTTCATGTTCTCTGTCAAGGTGTCTCCCATTCCGGAGACTCACTGTCATCACCTGATTCGGGTTTTGCTCCTTGGGGTTGATGTTTGTGTCTGCAGGCAAGGTTCCCTGAGAGCGGTTGTTCAAAGCCATGGACAGTTGACCAAGCTGCGTTTCAATATTCTTTATAGTTGAATCATGCACTGCCAATTTTTCTTGCACTTTATTATTTGTCCCAATGAGTTGCTGAAGCATACCTATGATTTCCATCATGTTGTCATCTTGCTGCTGAGAAGGTGGTTGATATGTTAATTGTTGTTGATTTTGTTGTGGATAGCCCTATGGTCTCTGATATGGCACTAGCACCAATTAGCCTTGAGGGTGCATACCCCCAGGCTGTTGCATGTTTGGCCTGCACTGCTAATTTTATGGCGGTCTCCACTGTTGTCCTCCTTGTCTATGACCCCGATAGTTGTTTACATAATTCATATCTTCCCTTGCCCCTTGATTTTTAACTTCTCCGCTCCATGAACACACATAGGACTGATTAATACAAGGTGTACACAATCCTCCATTTGTTGTATCAACAATGTGCACCTGTTTTGTACACATCTCATCAATCTTCTTTGTAAATATGCTCATCTAGGTCATGAGTGTGGCCATGTTCTCTACATGTGAATCAGGTCGTCCGCCTGGAAAATAGAGACATACATTTTAAATTTCTTGTAATCAAGTCGTCCGCCTGGAAAACAGAGACATGCACTTTAATTTTGGTAATCAGGTCGTCCGCCTGGAAAACAGAGGTCCACCTGGAAAACAGAGACATGCATTCTAAAATTTGATAATCAGGTCGTCCACCTGGAAAACAGAGACATGCATTTTAAATTTTAGGCACTCAGGTCGTCCGCCTGGAGAATAGAGACATTCATCTTAAAATTAGAAGTCAGGAGTCCGCCTTAAGAACAGAGACATACAATCCTAACATCAGAAGGTCAGGCGCCCGCCTGTATAACAGAGGTGTTACAATCCAAGT
>MU755767.1:0-19030 GCA_026770625.1 Nicotiana glauca | reverse complement strand
AAGCCTATGGTATGACATGTTGCAGCACTTGAAGTTCTTTCTGAGAGTGAGTGTGTTTGTAAATGATCCCTCTTTGCCGTCCTTGTAAATATTGTGATTGTGGGACTTTCTTTCTGGTAAGGGTATATGAACTAATGGAATTGAACTGAAGTTGAGCTTTTTGAGTCAAATGAAAGTGCACTCAGCTGAGGGTAACATCTAGTCACAATGTTGAGGCTCAGAGTTCACATGATTGAATAGTTTTCTCTGTACATACTTCTAATCTAGGAAGGGTGAAGCAATTGTAAATACATGCTTGAAAAACTAGAAATGAACACCATGCTGAGTCACTACAGTTTCATATTTGTAAACAGAGTTTAGAATAGGCTAAGTATGTTTTACTTGCTTGAGGACAAGCAAGAGTTTAAGTTGGGGGTGTTGATGTGCCGGAGAATTTCGGCACATTTCAATACTAATTGCTTAGATTCTAGCTTGTTTTAGTGCAATTATAACTGATACTCATGTAGATTTGTTGTTCTTACAGCACAAGAGGAAGGGAAGACCAAGGATATGAAAATGGAAGCAAAAAGAGAAGAAAAGAGCATAATATTGCACAAGTGCAAATCTGTGGCCCATTCTGCGGTCGCAGATCACACATGCGGACCGCAGAATCATATCTCAAATTGCAAAACATTACAGAGTCTGGAGCTAAAAACCATGTCAAGAATGCGGCGCAATCTGCGATCGCAGAATCAACATGCGGACCGCAGATGTGCCGCAGAATGATCAAGAAGAAAACTCAGGGTCAAAGATGCGATGCAATCTGCGGTCACATAACTCAAATACGGACCATAGAATGGAACTGCAATGAAGGCCTGACAACTAGGGTTTTGGATCTGCGGAGAGGCTGTTCAAAATGCAGACCGTAGACCTGTTATGCGACAAGGCTGCGGTCGCAGATGTGACCTGAAAGGGCAAACTTGTCCATTTTCTGTCCCGAAATTGGTCCCTCTATAAATAGTTTTAAGAGACCTTTGTGGGCTCAGCTGGTCTCACTTTTAAGCTACATTCTATCACATTAATATTCTCTATTTTTGTAAGCTTTTGGGTGAAGATTCCCTCCATTGTAAGCATTTATGACATTTATGATTAGTTAGTTTTTGTGTTTTAGCATGTGCAACTAGTTTTAAATACTAAGATTGTGGACCCTAAATGGGTATTATGTTAATGGGTGTTTAACATTGAATATATATATAATGGTTGGTTGATATTTATTTACTTCTCATTCTTCATTTATTGTTGGTGGTTGCAAACATTAACAAAAGCCATTAAATTCTTACTTTGCATGGGAAAGTGGGCTAGGATTTGGTAAAAGTAAATATCAATGACTCAAGGCTTTAAACCTTTTTTGATAAAATCGCTTAGGAATAAGTGGGTTTTAATTGGCATTTATTGATGGTTCTTAAGTGCAACTCTTTTATATTTGGGAAAATCATAAAGAGGAAATACTACTCATTCATTGAGAAATAGTGGGTAGTATCTTAGACATCAATTGCATATCTAAAGCACCTTCCATTAGAAATATATCATATTAACACCTCTTGACATTACACTACATTGAAGGGGACACAACCTTGGTTGCTCTTATCCACTTGTTTACTCATTAACTGTTGAAATTAATTGTTACTTAAACTCAAACGATCATACATACTCTTGTCACCATATATCATTCTCTCTTGTTACAATTAACCGAATAGAGATCGAACTCGAGTCGAGAAACACACTGAACAAGTAACTTTTTCACATCTATTCCCTGTGGGATTCGACCCCAACCTTGTTGGGTTATTATATTTGACATCGACCGCCTTACACTATTTATTAAAGTGTAATTTGAGCGTATCATGCTGGTAAGGATGTCACGGGCTCGGATGGGCAAGGAAGGGGTTGAATGATTAAAGTAAATTAATATTGTATTCAGCGTCGCCTGAGATAGATTTTTTGTGGAAAAGCTTTGTATCTTGGTTACAGATTCTTGATCGCTTTTCAGCATTAGAGCATCCGGTGGTAGATGTGCGGACCGTTATTTATTTCGGAAGGTTTTAGGAGCATTTCCCATGGGATGATTGTATAAGTGTGACGTGTAGTCACTTGATTGGCTAAGGATTTAAACCAAGTAAGAGGGTTGTGGTAATATCATTAATTTGAGGATTTATGCCTGAAGGGCACCTTGTTTATTAGGTTATGAACTGAGGAGGTTTACTATTTCATTCGGGGTCTATTTGATTCCAATTTGGATAAGTTTTGGGTATATTTGAGCTCTTTGGTTGATTTCAAGTTGAAAATGGCTTATTCAGTCAGTTTTGGGTCTAATTGCTGGTATTTTTTCATTGCTGATTTTGCTGGATTCCGAGCCAATTTCTAGGCAACTGTTGATTTTTGCCTATTACTGCTGTTTGAACTGTTGAACATCAGCTATTATCACTTGCTGCTAGCTTCCTCTTGTTCTCTGTTCATTGAAATCCAGGTATACTCTTCAAATTCACCTTGATGTAATCTAAAAAATTGTAATGAAATGAAGTATTTCAAATTTATGCTCACCTGAATGTCTGTAACTGTAGGCAGCCTAACAATGTATATTTGTTCAATTTTAGTTTGTCTGAATTGTGTTGCACTAGGAATTGCTGAATTAGGATTGTTTGGATTGACTTGAACGATTTAGATTTGTAATGGACAGTTCTAGAGGGTTTAAATTTGTATCTATCCAATTGCAATTTCAGGCTAGTTAAGACTTGTTCTAGTTTAGCATGTCTCCTGTTGGAAATGATAAATCAGAAACAATTGATATTGTCGTTCGCTTGTGGAATCAGTATGTTTAAAATGTTTTAGCCATGTCAAGTTTAAGTTCAGATTGAATGCATGCTTAAAACAGATTCATATTACCATAATTAGAAGTTGGTTCAGTGATATAAACAATTAGTCTATTTGTATTAGTAAAGTAAGCATTCCAAATTGGTTATTCACCTTAGTATTATCTGAAAACTTATCAAAAGGCAAGAAGCTAAAATAATTGGAATATGACCTTAAAGTTCAAACGAGCATCGTCCAGTTTGGATTCGTTTATGTTGGTTCAGTAAGCATTTGGTCTAATTCGGTTGGTTTGGGCGATCAGTCTGCTCACGAGACTTTGGGCTTTGATATTCAAATAGGCGGCCCAGGTCTTGGTATAATTATCCATCCGTTTAGACCTGGGCCCGGCTTGTAACTAGCTTCTCTCCATGCCTATTTGAATAGTGATTCTTCTACATGGGCTGTGTTCAAGGCCCAAATGGATAAAGGTCTGAATTTCTGGCAAGTTCAGGGACCTCACATATGGGAACATCTTCAACAATCTAATTAGTTAGCCCCTTATATTTTAGAAACAAATCTTTAGTTTGCTCCTCACGAATTGATGGTTTACAGTTCTGGGCCAAATCTTTAAGGCCCAAGAATTTGCTATAAGTCAAAACCCTTTAAATATTGTATAGGAATATGGGGATTAACGCAAATATAAATTTGGGTTTCAAATTAGGTGGCGGGTTCAAATTGAAAGGTTCCTCCCTTTTGTTTGAATCAGACATGAATTTGAGGCTTGAATTTATAAATGTAAATTAATTAGCCTTTGTAGAGACAAATAATAAATAGAAAAATCGTAGTTGCTTTAGGTTGGCCTTTAATAAAAATGAGATGTGCCGCGCCAAACAAAACCCATAAATTGCGGGGCCCTCATTAATTGTCAATATAAAAATACTTAGAATTTGAGGCGTGCCATTTAGCAACTTCCATGGCCCTCGTAAAGTTAACAACCCGTTAGTCGCTTTAGGCGCACTCTTTAATAACTTTACCTTCCTAAATTCGGGTATGCATTTCATGCGACCCAAATTTAAATCCCAAAACATTGAATAAAATATGTCAAGGATCCGGGTGCATTTCATGTGACGTGGTCCAAAAACATGTTTGAAACGACGTTCAATTTCCTAAAAATTAATTAAAAGCGGTAAATTTTTTTAAAATTGCACTATAGGATGACATGTATTAAAATCAGATTTTGGCCATTTATAATAATCTAAGCGATCGTGCTAGAAACACGGGATCCGGGGGTGCCTAACATCTTCCCGCGGGTCAACAGAATTTCTCGGCAGAAGTTGTGAACACTGCATGTTACATCATAAATAGGTGCATGACCTGACCTCTTGTTAAGAAGACTCCCTATGAGTTACGTAAAGGGAGAGAGCCAAATATATCCCATCTTAGGGCATTTGGATGCAACTGCTTTGTGCACAATAATGGAAAAGACTCCTAGGTAAGTTTGATCCCAGAAGTGATGAGGGAGTATTCTTGGGATATTCTTCACATAGTAAAGCTTATAAGATCTATAACAAAAGAACTATGTGTGTAGAAGAAAGAGTATATGTGGTTTTTTATGAAACTAACGTTCTTTCTGAAAGAAAGCAACATGAAGATGAAGCAATTGCGGTGGTACAAAATTTAAATGAAATCACAACCTAGACTGAAGCTGCACCAGAAGAAGGAACAGGTGATGGAATAGGTTTTTCTACTCAGGGCAACCTAATAGGGGGAACTGAATCTCAAACCTCGATGGAACATGTCCATGAACTTGATCCACAACAACAAAGCTTTGAAAGAACATCAAGGGGAAACCAATTGATTGTGAAATCTTACAAGATGCAGACTAGGTAAATGCAATGCAAGATGAACTCACCCAGTTCGAATGGAGTCGAGTTTGGCATCTAGTACCAAGACCCAAGGACATATCAGTAATTGGCACAAAATGGGTCTTCAGATTCAAAAGCCTTAAGTAGAGATCACTTTGAGAAGAACATGTTAGAATTAGGGATGATTAAGATCACTTAAAAGGACCAATTCAAAGTTAAATGAAAAAAATTATATTTGCAAAAATAAAATTATTTTTTAGAAAGTCTATAAATTTTGTATATAATTAGATTAAATCTTGCTCACTCTCATACTTTCAACAATATACTCATGTTCTATGTGTTAAAATGACTCATTAATCTCTAATGATATTTTCTCTATTTTGGCAAATTTAGACTTACACAGGAGAATTTTCAGTAAAGAACCTGGTTCATCAAGATAAATGGGTATGTTTCTACACTCTGCATAAATTGGAATAATTATATTTGGATAATGAGAAGAGTCCTACTTAATTCCAAACTCCTTTTGGACTTATCCGTTACAAGTGAAACAGTCAAGTTCAAAAGAGTCCCAACTGAATGGAAGTACCAATATTCTAGGGATACACTCCAACGTCTCTTCAAAACTGAATTTCAATTTGAATAGACTTGTAAAAGTCTGAAAAGATGTAGTTACCCCATCAATTATTCCTCTGTATATTGATCAGCTTGAGTGTATTCGATATTTCATCTCTCTCAAGCCGCCAAAAACTCTCATTCTTCTACCATCTTCCAAACACAATCTAATTCTTTTATCTTTCATACCCTAGCCCAGATATGTCTAAAACCTCTGAAAATCCTTCATCACCACCACAAGAAACCACTTCCATACCTTCTACCACTACTTCAACCACACCAATCTCTAAGAAAAGTAGAGTAAAGATAATGGCTCGTAAGATTGTCACTAAAGGAGAACAAATCAAGAAAATAAACAAGCAATTGAAAGCAGGTAGGGAAGAAGAATCCTAGAAATCTGAAGATTCATTTAAGTCTGCTACTCAGGGGGAAGAAAGTAGGTATTCCAAAACTGAACAGGTATTTTTGTAACGACCCGACCGGTCATTTTTAGAATTCACACCCTGATTCCTTATTGGCTGATTCCTCTAAGTTCATTTCTGCTATTTTGGTTTGCTGGGACGTTCGGTATTAGGATTCAGAGTGTTTTGGGACACTTAGTCCCTAAATGAGAGCTTAAGAGTTGAAAAATGATCCGTATTTGGAACAGTGTGAAAACGACCTCGTAATGGGAATTTGATGGTTTCTTTAGCTCCGTTAGGTGATTTCGTGGTTGGGAGCGTGTTCGGAATGTTATTTGGAGGTCCGTAGCTCATTTAGGCTTGAAATGCCGAAGTTTGAATTTTTGGAGTTTCCGGTCCGATAGTGAATTTTTGATCCGAGGGTCGGATTGGAATTCTAAAAGTTGTTGTAGTTCTGTCATGTCATTTGGGATGTGTGTGCAAAATTTCAGGTCATTCGGGCGAGGTTTGGTTAGGTTTTTGATCGAAAGCATATTTTGATAGAATTTGAAATTCTTAGGCTTGAATCCTTGATTTAATTGGGTTATCGGTGTTGTTTGAGGTGTTTTGAGGATTGGTAAAAGTTCAAATAAGGTATTAGGTGGTATTGGTGCTTTTGGTTGGAGTCCCGGGGGTCCCGGGATGATTTCGAATGCTGAACGGGCAAAGTTTGGAGTTAGAATTAAAAAGTTACAGCAGGCTTCTGGTATTTTCGCTTCTGCGTGTTCGCTTTAGCCAGATTTGTATTTTTATGACTAGGGAAATGGTGGTAGCAGCTTCATTTGAGGAGGTAGTGGATATGGCTCGCCAGATTGAGACAGATTGTCATCGAGAGCGAGAGGAGAGGGAGGTAAAGAGGCCTCGAGGATCAGGTAGCTATTGTGGTGCTTCATCTAGGGGCCAGTTTCAGCAGGGCAGAGGCCGTTCTTTTAGGCCTCCTCAGACAGGTCACCCAGAGTACAGTGGGGCTTCTTCCGGCCATGGCTATCAGGGTTATCAGCAGGGCCAGTCTTCACTCAGTGCCCTTCCAGCTCAGAGTTCTACTCCTGCTTCTTTAGCCTAGGGCTCACCTGCAGCGAGGGGTTCCCTTCAGTCCCCTTCTCCAACTCGGAGTAGTTGTTATGAGTGTGGCGAGTTTGGCCATATGAGGAGTCGGCCTCGACAGAGGGATCAACCTTCCTCTTCTACTCCATCTACTTCAGCACCATCCCAGTTAGGTAGGGGTGGGGGCCAGCCAGCTAGAGGTTGCCCCAGGAGTGTTGATCGATCGAGCGGTGGTCAGGCTCGGTTCTATGCGCTCCCGTACAGGAGAGACGCTGTTGCATCAGACGCAGTGATCACATATATTATCTCAGTTTGCCACAGGGATGCTTCTGTTTTGTTTGATCCCGGGTCTACATACTCCTATGTGTCTTCATATTTTGCCCATCATTTGGGTATGACCCGTGGTTGTCTTGCCTTGCCTGTGCATGTATCCACCTCGGTGGGTGATACTATTATTGTGGATAACGTATATCGATCATGTCTGGTTACTATTGGGAGTCTGGAGACCCGAGTGGATCTGTTGTTGTTGGGTATGGTAGACTTCGATGTGATTCTGAGTATGGATTAGCTATCTCTGTTCCATGCTATTCTGGACTGTCATGCCAAGACAGTTACGTTGGCCATTCCGGGTATTCCGAAGATTGAGTGGCGAGGTTCGACTGATTATGTCCCCAGCCGGGTGATTTCTTTCTTAAAGGCCCAGCAGATGGTTGAGAAAGGATGTTTATCATATTTAGCATTTGTGAGACATGTTAGAGCTGAGACTCCTAGTATTGATTCTGTGCCCGTTGTGAAGGATTTCCCAGATGTGTTTCCAGCAGACCTGCCGGTTATGCCGCCGAACAGGGATATTGACTTTGATATTGATTTGGTTATGGGCACTCAGCCCATCTCTATTCCTCCTTATCGTATGGCACCAGCTGAGTTAAAGGAATTGAAGGAGCAACTTCAGGAACTCCTAGATAAGGGGTTCATTCGCCCGAGTGTGCCACCGTGGGGTGCACCGGTGTTGTTTGTCAAGAAGAAATATGGCTCAATGAGGATGTGTATTGATTACAGGAAGTTGAACAAGGTAACGGTGAAGAACAAGTATCCTCTACTACGTATTGATGATTTGTTTGATCAGCTCCAAGGAGCGAGGGTGTTCTCAAAGATTGATCTTCATTCAGGCTATCACCAACTGAAGATTAGAGATTCTGATATTATGAAGACAGCTTTCAGTACGAGATATGGGCATTATGATTTTCTAGTTATGTCTTTTGGGATGACTAATGCCCCAGCCGCATTCATACACTTGATGAACAGTGTTTTCCGGCCGTATCTGGATTCCTTTATGATTGTGTTTATTGATGACATCCTGGTGTACTCGCGTAGCCAGGAGGAGCTTGCTCAGAATTTGTGAGTGGTATTGTATAGATTGTAGGAGGAGAAGCTTTATGCAAAGTTCTCCAAATGTGAGTTATGGCTTGGGTCTGTGGCTTTTCTGGGACACTTGGTGTCTAGTGATGGTATTCAGGTTGACCCAAAGAAGATAAAGGTAGTGCAGAGTTGACCTAGACCATCTTCAGCTACGGAGATTCGGAGTTTTCTTGGTTTGGCAGGGTACTATCGCTGGTTTGTCCAGGGATTTTCATCTATTGCTTCGTCCTTGACCAGGTTGGCGTAGAAGGGTGCACTGTTCGTATGGTCGGATGAGTGCGAGGAGAGCTTTTAGAAGCTCAATACGGCTTTGACCACAGCTCCAGTGTTAGTCTTGCCATCAACTTCAGGTTCTTATACTGTGTATTGTGATGCATCGAGAGTTGAGTAGGTTGTGTGTTGATGTAGGAGGGTAGAGTCATTGCTTATGATTCTCGTCTGTTGAAGCCTCATGAGAAGAACTACCCTGTTCATGATTTAGAGTTGGCGGCCATAGTTCATGCCTTGAAGATTTGGAGGCACTATTTGTATGGCGTGTCCTGTGAGGTGCATACTGATCATCGTAGTCTCCAGCACTTTTTTAAACAGAAGGATCTAAATTTAAGGCAGCAAATGTGGCTTTAGTTATTCAAGGATTAGGACATCACCATTTTATATCATCTGGGGAAGGCCAATGTAGTGGCCGATGCTTTGAGCCGAAAGGCGATTAGTATGGGCAGCCTGGCATATATTCCAGCTGGGGAGAGACCCTTTGCAGTTGATGTTCAGGATTTGGCGAATCGGTTAGTGAGGTTGGATATTTCAGAGCCTAGCCGGGTGTTGGCTTGTGTTGTTTCTCGGTCTTCCTTATATGATCACATTCGTGAGCGCCAGTATTATGATCCACATTTGCTTGTCCTTAAGGACAGAGTTCAGCATGATGATGCCAGGGATTTACTATTGATAGTGATGGTGTGTTGAGGATGCAGCGCCGGATATGCGTGCCCAATGTGGATGGGCTTCAGGAGTTGATATTAGAGGAGGCCCATAGCTCACGGTATTCTATCCATCCAGGTGCCTCGAAGATGTACCAGGATTTGAGACAGCATTACTGGTGGAGAAGAATGAAGAAGGATATTGTGAGTCATGTAGCTCGGTGCTCAACTGTTAGCAGGTAAAGTATGAGCATCAGAGGCCCGGTGGTGTGCTTCAGCGTATTGATATTCCTGAGTGGAAATGGGAGAGGATTACTATGGACTTTGTGAGTGATCTCCCATGGACAGCGAGGAAGTTTGATTCAGTGTGGGTGATTGTGGATAGGCTAACCAAGTACGCACTTCATTCCTGTATGTACTACCTATTCTTCGGAGCGATTAGCAGAGATTTTCATCCGAGAGATTGTGCGATTGCATGGAGTCCCAGTTTCTATTATATCAGATAAAGGTACTCAGTTTACTTCTCAGTTCTGGAGGACCTTTTAGCGAGAGTTGGGTTCGCAGGTAGAGTTGAGCACTGTATTTCATCCTCAGACAGACGGGCAGTCCGAGCGTACCATTCAGATAATGGAGGACATGTTGCGTGCCTGTGTTATTGACTTTGGAGGTTCTTGGGTTGATTATTTGCCTCTTGCAGAGTTTGCGTACAACAATAGCTACCAATCCAGCATTCAAATGGCACCATATGAGGCCTTATATGGGAGACGGTGTAGATCTCCGGTTGGTTGATTTGAGCCCGGCGAGGCCAAGTTGTTGGGGACAGAGTTGGTCCAGGATGCTTTGGACAAGGTGAAGGTGATTCAGGAGAGACTTCGCATAGCCCAGTCGCATCAGAAGAGTTATGCAGACCGGAAGGTCCGAGATGTATCTTATTCAGTGGGTGAGAAGGTCTTGCTGAAGGTTTCGCCTATGAAAGACGTCATGAGATTTGGAAAGAAAGGAAAGCTGAGTCCGAGGTTCATTGGCCCTTTTGAGATACTCAGGAGGATCGGAGAGGTGGCCTATATTCTTGCCTTGCCACCCAGTCTATCGGGAGTTCATCCGGTAATTGTTGCATTTTAATAAATATAAAAGTACAAAAAAAATACATATACATTAGGGGGTTTAATTTTACAAATCTAGTATTAATTCATTTTTAAAGAAAAATCAAAAGAAAAATAATATTTTTGCACTTTAATTGAAATTACCATAGAAATAGAAATATAATCAGAAAATAAATACAAAATACAAAAAGAAAATATAGAAATATAGAAAAAATAAAATACAGAAAAATAGCAATACAAAAAATAATACAAATAATACAAGTGAAAATAATTATGAAAATATATACAAAATTGAAAAATACAAAAGAAAGAAAAATTGTTTGGGCCAAACCCCCCCAAGCCCAAAACAAATTAAATAACTCAGGCTACCAACCCAGCCCAAATTTCCCCATGACCGGTCAGCCTAGGAGATACCCAAAACGACCCCGTTTCGTCACGTTAGATTTGAGCCGTAGAAATAATTAATCCAACGGCCAGAGATTGGTCTCGTTATTAAAATTAAAACGATAGCGTTTGGATTGGTTAATCTCAGCCGTTCGTTTGATTGATCCAATGGACATGACCTTTCTTTCATTAAAACCATACGACGCTGTCTCAAGGCCAAGAGATCTCAACCGTTGATTTTCCCAATCCAACGGTTCAAAATCTTAAGAGGTCTTTTAATATGATACAACATTATACCCCTTTATCATTTCATCTTCCTCTTCTTCTGAATACAAACCCTAGCCGCCCCCCTTTCCTCTCAACATCCCACCGGAACCCTACCGGCGGGAGACGCAACTTTAGCCAATCGCCACCCAAAATACACCATAGACATAGTTCAACCTCCTCTTTCCACCCCTAAACGCCGTTTCCCTCTAATCAATCCACATCACCTCGAATATCTCAATCAGTGTCGCCGGAACCCTAACTCCGGCGAACACTGGTTCATCCAAATCACCCCTAAATGACTCTATAACATCATCTTTGCACTCTTAACCCAAATCTGAAACCCTTGAGTCCCAAAGATCCCTGGAAAACCCAAAAATAATAAAGAGAAGTCTACCGGCATTTTAAAAATTCAAGAAAAGACCATGCAAGGCCCTTGGACGACCGGATGCTTCTTTAAAGAGAAAAAAATAAAGAAAAGAAAAGTAGAAATGACGACGAAAGCTAAGTGTTCATTCTTCTTTCTTTCTGATTATTCTTTCTATTTTTGTATGCATGTTTGCTTCTCGTCTCTGATTCTTGATTTTTTTTCTTGGACCGTTTGGATTCATCTAAAATTGATATTGTTTAATAAAAGATAATAAATAAAATTTCAATACTTTTATGTGATGATTTTTGATATTGATTAGGGTTTCTGACTGTTATTTTGTTCGTTTAAAAAAAACAATACAGTTCTGAAACTATACAATAGAGATTAATAATAGTTTTGATAAGCTTTTCAATATTATTTTGTATTGATTTATGTGATGTGTTAGAAATTACGGTTTTATTTTTAATGATTCTGATTTTCATTAGTATTGATAGAATAATTTTGTTCTGTTAAATTTGATATTGTTAGGTGTGATTGGTTGTAGCTGGTTGTTCACTAGTTTATTAGGTAAATAACTCTGAAAATTAGTATTAGGGTTAAAGGTTAAAAACAGTGGGGTCGTGGGATAAAAAGGGTTTGGTATCAGGGGTGGTTTGGGAAATACTAAATTGGTTTAGTTGTAATAATCCTAAGGGAGTGAGGACAGACTTGGGAACATAAATGGCTTAATTGTAATACACCTAAGGGACTAAGGGTAGTTTGGGCATAAGAAAAGGTTAAAAGGGTAGATTTTCTAGAGAAGTGGGGGCAAAAGGGGAATTATGCTAGATTTAGAAGGTTCTAGAGGGGTATTTGGTATAATTTCTGACAAATAAAGGGTAGAAGTAGTGATAGTTGATAAAATATAAGGGTTCAATTGCAATAAAGGGAGGGACCAATGAGATAAAATCTGAAATTCAAATTTTCCTCCCTCACACTCTATAAATAGGCCTCATGTGGCCTCCTTGAATAAGTTTTTGGGAGAGTTAAAAAAAAATCTGAATACTACTTAAGAATTCTTTGCCATTTTCGATCTAAGTTCTTAAGGATTTTCTAATTCAAAACTCCAAAATACCAAAAAACAGTTAAAATTTCTACTGTTACACTGATTCTGAGGGTCATTTGAAGATTATCTGATCTGGTTGTTCATTGAGATATAAATTTTCTGGTGGTCTATTGTTCCTGGTGGTTTTATTTGCTATTTGCTGGGTTTATTTCTGTTGATATAGAAGTTGTGCATCACTTGCTGTTGGACTGCCATTGCTGATCCTATTTTCTATTGATTGAAGTAGATTCTCATTGAGTTTCATCTTATTTCTAGGTATATCCTCTTATTTCCTAATGACTATGAAGCTGTAATGACGAGATGAAGAAATGGAATTCTTAGTTTTGATGAACATTTACATCTGTTTAGCTTATTTGATACATGTAGAACTTAATTTTAAAATGTGTATTCAGCTATTAGTAGTTTAAATGTAACGAACTGTATAAATCTGGATTGTTTGAACTTTATAATATTGTATTCTACCACAGTAGAAGCAGTTTTACTTGAAACATGTTACATAGTGGATGGATGAATTAGTTTAATACTTGTTTAAGAACATTCGAATCATGTATTAGTAGTATTAATTTGTTCTGCTTAAAATTCATAATTGCTAATCGTCAGTGTAAAAAAAATTCAGAGACATAATAATAGTAGCTTAATCGAGATTAGTAATTAGTAGTATTATGTTCAATGCTCAATTAGTAGTTAATTGTAGAGATGAGTATGCAAATCCTGTTGTGTCAATGGTTCGTCCTTAACAAAAATAAGAATCTGGACAACTGATTAATTGATATACTATTCTGTCGCTATTAGATTACCAATTAAATTTCAGTTTATGTGTTGTCTGCTCTGATTAGATCATTAACACTAGAAATTGATTATCGATAATATGTAAGCTGATTATATTTAAAATATGAAGCATGTTCAGTAGCATTTTCCTATTGCTAATAGAATAAAGTAAATTTTCTGGTAGCTAATTAGCTAAACTAATTTGAATACAAAATGAAATTTAGTAATCTGTAAATGAAGTGAAAAATGTTCTAATTTGGGCATGTTAATGGTTATTTGAATCAAAGCCCCAACGAAATGGCACAAATTAAATATGTTTACTGGTACACATATGGGCCTGGTCCAAACAATATTGAAATTAGACTGACTTGGGTCATTGGGCCTAGATATTTACATGCATGGCCTAAGACTTGGACCCCAGCTGGATTTAAATTGGGTCAGAGTGTTACTGCATGGGCTGCAGTCAAGCCCAATATAATTTAAGGCCTGGGCTCATATGAGTTCGTGGCTCAAATGTAAAATTATTAGGCAATATTAAATAATTGGGACTTTTCCTTTATTAGAGACAAAACCAGTAGTAAATATAGTCACTTTAGGTATGACCTTTAATAAAAAAAATGAGATGAGCCTCGCCACTTTAAATATACAATTGCGGGGCCCTCAAATAAATTGCTATATAAAATCTTAGACTTGGAAAGACCGTTTCGCAAATTTCACAGTCTTTCCCAAAGTTAACATAGACGTAGATGTTTTAGGCACGATTTATAATAATATACTTTCTTAAGTACGGGTGTACATTTATGTGACCCGAATCTAAATCTCAACGAAGTCGAAATGTGTTAAAGGCCACAGGCATATTGGTACGGTGTGGTCCGGAATACATTTTCACGATGTTGCAATTCTTGTAAAATTAAATAATAAAGCGGAATATTAATAAATGCACATAAAAATGGAACATGTCTAGAAATCAGATAAAAAATAAATACAACAGTTGAGCGACCGTGCTAGAACCACGGAATTCGGGAGTGCCTAACACCTTATCCTAGATTAACATAATTCCTTATCCGGATTTCTGGTTCGCGGACTGTTAATAGAGTCATATTTCCTCGGTTAGATAAATAAAACTCGTTCCGACTATCCTTAATTTAGAAAAATCTCATTCCTTTATTATATCCCTTCCCGGGGTGTAGTAATAGCGGTAAAAAGGAGGTGTGACAGCTCTGGCGACTCTGCTGTGGATAAGAAACCCAGAACTTCGGTTCAGGGTTTAAGAATTCGAGCTCGGAATGATTGTTATATTTATTTATATCTGATTTACCTATATATTCTTGATTAATGTGATAAATATTTACCGCTTTAATATTATTTGAACTGTATATAAATTGTGCCGAAAACCCTTCTCTTCTCACCTCCGGGGATGTGCTTACTGGTTAAGACTCCCTATTCTGTTAGTGTCAATACCTTTAATAAGAAAGAGGCTGGACAATTTACTAAGCCGGGNGGGTTGGGTCCGTCTAGGACAGGTAACCCAAATATGATAAGACCATCATGATTATGTGTTGCATTTATTTGTCTCGGGCCATCATGCTGACCGGTTTGGAAAAGAATTGAGAGAAAAAGAAGATAGAAAATAACAATTGTAGACTTTAGAAGAAAAATCGATACTCAAATGCTGTCTAAACTCTGTCGAAATTTTGTGAAAGGATTTTAAAAAAAATAGAGTTGATTTTGAGTAATTAATTTTTGGGTTATGGAAATAAATAAATAAGAAAAAAAATTTGTTATTTTGTTTTGTTTTCAAAAATTAAAAATATAATTAGATTTGCCAATGGAAATAGAAAATTTTGTCTTAAAAAATAGTTTGGATATTTAATTTTGCAAAAAATTAGAAAAGAAAAAATGGTTTGTCTAAAAAAAAAAAAAAATTTGCCCGAACTACGCCGGTTTGATTCTCGTCTTTTGGGGCGTGATACGTAGGCAACCCTTGATGGGTCCAACCACACTTCTTTTGTGTAAATAATCAAAGAATATCAAATTTAGTCATAAACCAAGTGATGCCATTTTGTCAAAATAGCCGAATGTCCCTGAAAGGAACCGAAAGGTTGTTATGCAAAAATGGCCACTTTTTGAGTCATTCCCCAATATCAGCGGGCACAGATTTAAAATCTTTATTTGAAGTGCTGAAAAGCCGTGTTTGCAAAATTGAGCTTTATTTTTTTAGAATTGTGAAAGAATATATGTTGTCTTTTATTTTAGGACATAATAAGTGACTAAAATCACCGTAATAAATGTGCAGGATAAGCACGATTCGAAATGAACCAATTTTAATCATGCATAAAATCCTTTTGGAGTTACGTCTGTGGTGGAAAGATTTGGGAAAAGAAGGGCAAAAGGAAGTCAATAAATACTTGAAGGGACTTACCGGTTGATTAGACGTTACATCTCGAGGTGATATCATCAAGGCATTAATTACTTGTTGGGACCCAGCTCATAATGTATTTCATTTCTCGGACTTTGAGCTTACACTGACTTTAGAGGAAGTGGCATATTATATTGGAAAGGATGAGGTTCCTCTGAGGCACAAATACTTGATCGCTCCAAGAATCGTAGCTGCACACAGATTTCTGGACTCCTTGAAAATAGTCAGAACTGTTCATAACCCAGACTTGGTAGATGGCTTTTGTACTCTAAATTTCGTATATAAACGATACGGCCATGTTGGAGGGTTTAACAACCAGAAAGAAAAATATGTAGCAAGGGAAATCGTTAGAAATGGGAAAAACATCGACGTTTTGCTTTTATGGTAGCTTTTCTGGGATTGTTGGTATTTCCAAGAAAGGATGGGAATATTGATATAAAGGTAGCCGGGGTTGTTAGTACATTAATTACCCAGGATAAGAGTACTCTAGCACCGATGATATTAGCTGACATATTTCGTGTTCTTACTACCTGCAAGGCTGGGGAAACATTCTTCGCAGGATGCAGTTTGTTATTACAAATGTGGATGATTGAGCATCTGTGTCATCGTCCTCAATTCTTGAGTTACGGGTCTCCAGAGAAAACATGCATAGAAAAATTCCACACAAGGATTAAAGGGGTTAAATTGCCAGAAGGGTTCATGGGTTGGACAACATCTTTTAGGTCCCTCACTGCTAGCCAAATTGAGTGGACATTCGGATGGTTACCCGTTGATGAAATTGCATACATGCCGGCAGCCCGACCACATTTTATTCTAATGGGGCTTAAAAGTATTCAACCTTATGCTCCTTATCGGGTGTTGAGACAGCTTGGGAGATGCCAAATAATACCCAAGGATGATGATCTTAGTTTGCAAGTGGTTGAGATTGGCCCTGATGGTCAGTTTCCTGAAGCCATAGTCCGTCAGATTTGGAGCGAATGTCAATATTTAGCTGCAAAAACGTGTGTTAGAGATCGAGCTAAAGGAGAGGTATCACCTGATTATCAGGCTTGGTATAGAAGGGATGTTGCATTTGGACGGCCAGCCAAAAGACCCCATCTTCAGGAATTTGCTGAGTCAACACAAGAGCAGTGGACTTGGTTGGCCAAAGAAAATGAGTACCGGGCAAAGATTAGCATGCTAGAAAAGCGAGTCCAAGACCTCAATTTCGAAAACAGTGTACAGGCAGCAGCAGACGAGGGTGAGAAAAAGCAATTGGTTAAAGAAAATGAGGCATTACGAGCTCAAATTCAAAAAATGAAGATAGCAGCTGAAACTCCTATCAGAAATACCCGAGATACAAAGTTGATAGACAATTTGTGGCAAAAAGTGAGTGATTGGAGTTTTGACCTTGACAAAGCAGAAAAAGAACTAGCTGGGGTTCGGAGACAATTAGCTAAAAATGCGGAGGAACGGGCCCCCATGATTCAACAACTAAAGGAAGAACATAATACTGAGGTTGCTAGATTGTTGAAAAAGGTTATTATTGCAGAGGTCAAAATGAGCAAACAAGCAAAAGAGTTCAGTGTGGAAAGGGAACATTGCTATGCAGCCTTAGCACAATTAGAGATGGATCTGCAACAACTTCAGGAGAAAAACCGACAAATTTTGGAGGCCCGGGCCGAACAAATTGGGAGGTTACTTCAGGAGAAAGGGATAATTAGAGAAAGAATCTTTGACATTGCTCATTACATCACCCGGAAGTGCCAAATATGTGAGGATATGACCCAGACTACATTTTTTGCCTCAGTGATGATATTCGTGAAACAAATAATGGGCGACCTAGACCGACTCCAAAAGGGACTTGCATATAGGCCCGCGGCGAGATCGAATGATGTCGCGCGAGCACCAGGAGCTTTGATGTATTCTTAAGTCTATGTTGCATTAGGTTAAGCATTCGAGTCTGTATTTTTCATTCTGCATTTCAATTCAATTAGTTGTGTAGAGGGTCGTAGTTTGGTTGTCATTTAGAGCCCATCTTTGTAATTGTTGTTGGCTATTAATAAATTTGAAAATTCTCAAAAAATTATATTTGTATTCTTTGTTTTTCTTTTCTTCAAAGACATGTGCGATAGGTAAATTTATAGGATCGATATTAATCATATAAGCACAAATCAAAAGAACATTGAAGAAAAAAAAAGAAAAAAGAGAAGAAAGAAGAAAAAGAAAAAGGAAGAAAAAGAAAAAGGAAGAAAAAGAAAGAAAAGATGATGAAAATGAAAAAATGATGATGAAAAGCCGTAGCAAAAGAATTGTCAAAAAAAAGCCAAAAATGAATGAAAAGCCATAATTGAGAAGGCCAGGATGACGCATGTGGACGAGCAAAATTGTTTGAATAGATCTATGTTCCCAATATGCGATTACTGATCGATAATGCCTAACCACTAACAAGCGTTGTTGTTGTTGAGTCCAGACAGGTAGTTCTTAGCTAGCTTGCATTCTGGCAACTCATCAGTACAATACCCATTCCAAAGATACATTAAAAANAAAGGACAACCCTTACCTACATATCCCGCCAATCCCGTCTATGTTCCTCCACCAGTTCAAACACAAGACCCTCCTACCGTAAATTCCTCTCTAGCTTTCCCTACATATCCACCTTGATATGCAACTACTTTACAAACATCACCACCTCCTCCACCACCAAAACAGGTCCCACCTCCACCACCTCCAGTTGCTCCTGTGTATGTGGCTCCTCCACCAGCCACATTACACAAATTTACAAGTGAACCTTTGTTCCATACCCAAGAAAACCACTACTATCCACGAACCAACCTTCAGACATCATGAGCCTTATCCTTACACTCCTCTCATTGACATATCCAAGGAAGAGAAAGCTCCAAAGAACCCCGAACAAGAAGAAATGATTCGTAAAGTGAAATATCTTGAACAGTCTTTCCGGAATATGCAGGGCCTCGGTGGACAAGTGAGTGTGGCCTATAAAGATTCATGCCTATTTCCAGAAGTACAGTTGCCGGTAGGTTTTAAATTGCCGAAGTTCGATCTCTATGATGGTCATGGGGACCCTGTGGCATATCTGAGAGGATTTTGTAGTAAAATGCGGTGCGCCGGTGGAAAAGACGAGTTACTAATGGCGTACATCAGCCAGAGCCTTAGTGGATATGCCTTAGAGTGGTACACGAGGCAGGATCACAATCGTTGGTTTACTTGGGATGATTTAGCCCAGGCCTTTGTTAATCACTTTCAATATAATTTGGAGATTGTTCCCGAAGATTGAGAGAAGCCAGGGGAGAGTTTCAAAGAATATGGATTCATATGGAGAGAGCAGGCCGCTCGAGTTGATCCACCCATGAAAGAGGGTGAAATGGTGGACTATTTCTTACAAGCTCTAGAACCCACATACTACGGACATTTTGTATCATCTGTTGGAAAGAAATTTAATGAAGTCGTCAAAATGGGGAGTATGGTGGAAGAGGGCTTAAAAACTAACAAGATCA
>MU755765.1:126129-178050 GCA_026770625.1 Nicotiana glauca | reverse complement strand
ACCTCGTCTTCTCTTAATTTCTTCAACTAATCACCAATTTCTAAGCCTAAAAACATGAAATCAAAGTAGAAATTAGGGGTTTTGGGTAGAGTTAGGGTTTTGAGAATTTTGGGTGATTCAACCTCAATTTGGGGTCGAATCTTAAAAAAATTGCATATTTGAATTCGTGGGGTTATGAGTAATTGGGTTTTGGTCCGAGCCTCGTGTTTGGACCATGTGGTCCCGGTGTCAAATTTTGATATCTTTGGAAGAATGCTAGGAAATTCATATCTACCTATGAGATGTTGCCATTGATTCTTTATTGATATATTGAATTAATTATGCCTAGATATTATTGTTTCAGAGTCGGATTGTAGAGGAAAGGCGGTATTTGAGGATTAATCGCTATTCTTTGGACCAAGGTAAGTGTTTGATCTAACTTTGGCTTGAGGGAATATGATCAGGGTGTTGTTTGCTAATTGCGAAATGTTGAGTACGTTGTATAGGCATGGTGACAAGTATATATACACCGGTGTCTATCATGACCGTGGGTCCTTGTTTGTATTTATTTTGATATTGTTATGACTCTTCCATGTTAATTGATGAGTCCTACATAATGCAAAGAGTATGAGGATTGATTGTGAATTTGTAAATTCTTTGGAGCGTTGGCAGTTTACCTCGCACTTCTGGAGAGCGGTTCAGTAGGAGTTGGGCACCCAGGTTCAGTTGAGCATAGCGTTCCACCCCCAGACGGATGGCCAGTCCGGGAGGACTATTCAGATATTGGAGGATATGCTTCGAGCCTGTGTCATTGATTTTGGAGAAATATTAAACTTCCGCATTTTAGGTTTTCAGTTATCTATGTTTTGTAGACTTCCGCTTTTATTTAAATGACTCGTTATTATTATTATTGTTGGGTTGTTATCAAGAATGTTTAAATGCTTGGCTTGCCTAGCTCCGACAGTAGGCGCTATCACGATTCCCGATGGTGGGAAATCTGGGTCGTGACACCGCAATTGAGACAAAAAGATCGCAAATGCGATCACCCTCCTTCCCAGACTATCTTCGCAATTGCGAAGTTATGTTCGCATTTGCGATAAAGGCCTCGCAATTGCGATCACTGTTTTCCTCGTAATTGCAAACTTTGGTCTCACAATTGTGAGATCAGAGGCCAACACCAGAACTGTAGCACTTGAAATTTTTTGTCCAAGTCCAAAACACTCTGTAGCCTATCCAAAACACACATGAGCCCTCAGGGAACCAAACCAAACAAGAAAACAAGTCTAAAAGTATCATACGGACTTGTTCGTGTGATCAAATTATGAAAGTAACATTTTAAACATCGAATTTAACACCAAAACTCATGAAATTTTCAAGATAGTTCAAATTTCCTATTTTCTCAACCTAAGGTCCGAATCACGTCTAATTACTTCCGTTTCTTACCAAATTTTACAAATAAGGTTCAAATATTATAACAAACCTGTACCGGACTCCGAAACTATAATACGGGCCCGATACCATAAAGTTCAAACATTATTCAATTTCTAAAACTCTTTATATTTTTCAGCAAATAATTTTCTTCAAAAATTCTTTTCTCGGGCTGGAGACCTCGGAATTTGATTTGGCGTATACGCCCAAGTCTCGTATTTTACTACTGACCTTCCGGGACCATCAAATCACGGATCCGGAAATATTTAACCAAAATGGTGACCTAAGTCAACTTAATTCAATTTTAAAGGCAAAATCTAGTATTTTTCTCAGATTTTCACATAGAGATTTTCTGGCTATACGCCCGGACTGTGCACGAAAATCGAAAAAAGATATAAGGAGATTTTTAAGGCCTCGAAATACAGATTTAATTTCTAAAACAAGAGATGGCCCTTTTGGGTCATCGCATTTATGAAAAAAGTGATAGATTATAGATTTGGTTGTAAAGCTCAATGGTGTAGTAGTGTTAAAGATTGCTTAATAAGGAAACTATTTATGTCACTTACGAAAATGCAAATGGACAAAATACATAACAAGAAAAACTACCCTCAGTAGCAAAATTGAATATGGCTATCAACTAAAAAAGATGTTGACTGCCAACCAGGAGATGACAAATTTAATAAACATTGATTTAAACGAAATTATAATATCTAAGAAATCGAACTCATAAATCTTTAATTGGAATTCACTACTAGAAGTCCGAGAAAAATCGTCCCAAAAAATGGACCAAAATCGGTTGATAATGGCTAATAACCATCCAAAACGCGACCATTTACGTGTGATCGATATTTTAAAGGCCATGTAGAACATACCGACCAATGTTGGTCAGACCATCTAACACTTTAAGACCAATAATTGTTGGAATGTTATTTTAATAATTTAATTTTACTGACCATCATTGGTCGGTGTATTAAATTTATTAATTTTGCTTACCGGACAACTTTGGTCGGTATTGAAAAATTTATATTTTTTTATAAATAATTAAAATTTATAAATACTGACCAACGTTGGTCGGTAATCTAGACAGGGCAGCTAGCTTACCGACCAAAGTTGGTCGGTAGTATTGAATTTCTGGGAATTCAGTGTGCATTAACCGACCAACATTAGTCGGTATTTTGCAATTAAATTTTTTTATTAGTTGCTGACCAAGGTTGGTCAGTTTTATGGGATTAATTTTGGTAGAAAATATTTATTTTGGTTGCTACACCACCTGTCAAATCAAAACAACATGCCAATACCCCCAATTCACATCAAATACCCTCAATTCACCATACACAACCCGTAATTCACCACAAATACAACCAAATATCCAATTAATACTTTAAAACTAACAGATTTCAATTAAACATCACAATCCAAAACCAAGCAAAAACTAAGTACTTACAAAAGGGTCAAAATTGTTCAATCTAATTCAAAACTAGTTCTATTAGTCTAGTTCAAAGTATTGATCAAGGGGTATTTTTTACAACATCATTAGCATCTGATGAACTTTATCTACAAGACAATATAGAGTAAGTTCTTGTGGAGGATGGAAAAAATGATCACGAGGAGGAGGAGAGGAAGGATCATAGGAAGGATGGGAGGAACGATCACATGGAGGTCGAGCCTCTGGCGATGATTCACGAGACCGGGGCAACGAAAAAGCTCTAGTAGAAAGGAGAGTTCTGATATGAGCTTGAATACCAAGGAATTGAGCATCTCTAAGCATTTCTCTTTCCTTGGCCGCTTCTAGCTCGGATGTAAGCCTTGTCATTGTCTCCTGCATAGCCGAGAGGCTCTCCCTATTAAGTGCCTCGCCCTATGAGGAAGTCCCTATTCCTTGCATTCTACATCTACAGTGATAGAATATTTTCTCAGGAAGCCCATATACCTTCTTCCTTTTTGACCACCAACAACCTCCAACCATATTCTTTTAGGATCCTCGTCCGAAGGTTGGGTTGGTTCGCCCAATGCACTAGCTGGCTGACTAGAATAAATTCCTCCACGTTACTTTATTGGCGACCCTACGTTATTTTAAATTAAATTAGTATTTAAATTTTTTTATAAAAGTAAATTATAACACCTAAAGAAAATTAAAAGCTTACATATGCAGTCTCTGCCCTGTCCTCGACCCACCTATCTGCATCCCCCTCTTTCTTCTTCTTTAAAATTTGTTCCTTGAATAACTCATCATGACTCATTGGGTGCCCATACTTCTTTTCCTGAAAACAAATTAATTTAGTTAATAAATAGAATTGATATACTTAGAAAAGTAAAATAATTTAAGCAATTACCAATATTTTTTTTATTGTCCCGATGCTGATAGCACCCCTTGTGTGCAAGGAGCTTCCCTTCTCGGATGAGCGAGCTTTCTTTCCTTGTTCGCTCCTCTTTAAGAAATCCTTGGTTTGCTATTGCCTTAACAAATCATCCCATAAATGCTACAAACACCAATCAAGCCTCTTGTTCTTCTTTCTACCATCCGAGATATGATTCGCCAATATCTTACGGGCTTTCTGATGAAAATTTATAGAAGCTTCCTCGCAATAGTGGTCCTCCCATACACACTTGCTCTGCATTTCAAAAATTAAAATATTAGATGGAAATATCATAAATATAAATTATTAAACTGCTTAAAAGAACATTTATACCTTAAACTAATTGAAAATTTTCTTCTTCAGCGAGTATGAGAAATCACTCGAAGTCGCATAAAAACACAAAAATAACAAATAACTCTTACCCATTACCCTCGGGGACTATGATGATCCTGCCATAGCGATCATAATGCGTTACCTCTGGATCACCATCCTCAGCATGTGTATTAGAGACATGTGTAGACGATGTAGATGGGGGCTCAGAGCTATAATCTCGCAAGCGAACTCCTGAAATAGATATAGTGGATGATGAAGATGGTTGTGATCCATGTGACTACGACATAGCTGGATGCGATCCATGCGAATGTAATACTGATGTATGTAACCTGACTGGCTGTGATATGGATGTCTGCGATCCAAGTGGCTATGATATGTAGGGATGCGATCCACTTGGCTATTATATAGATGGCTGCGATCCATGTGGCTGTGAGGCAGTTAGACTGTATGTCGGATCATACTCTTATGGCCCTGTGATGGAAGACCCGACATCTAGATGAAGGTAATTCGTGATGCTGTGGCAGCTCAGTATAGCCGTGTAGTGGAGGATAAGACATAGGCATCTCTGAAGAGGGTGGAAATGAAGGAGTAGTATCATCCCCAGGATCTACCCTCCTCTTTCCCTTCCTAGCCTTTTCTCGACCCTGAGACCTAGTAGGATCATTGTTACCTTGACCCTTTCCTGCCATCTACATAATATAATACATATTTAGATTGAAACGTATAAGAAGCTAGTTATAACACGAGAGTGCTTTAAAAATCCAACTTTTTAATCCTCGTCGACGTATTGTTCCTCGTCCAAGAATTCCTTGTCCTCACTTGTTTGAATTTTATCAGTTGATTCTTCTTCCTCATTTTCTATAATTTTTACTTCATTTATATCAACTTCTTCCAATATGCGTTCAAGATTTTCCAAATTATTTTCTAACTGATCGTCTACTATTGGGTGACTGGAGATATCGTTTTGATATGCAACATCTAACACATTCTCGACTTTCACTTGTAATGACTCGACTAGTCGATTTAAGCTCTAGCGTGTGATTTAGAAATTTGAGAACTTGACTAGATTCACTTCAGGTATTATGACTTGTACGCATGGTCGGAATTAAATTGTGGGAAGTTAGGAGTTGATTTGGAAAGAAAATTCTTATTTCGGAAGTTTTAAGTTGGAAGAATTGATTAAGGTATAATTTTTTGAGTAAACAACCTCAAAAACAGGATTTGAAGGTTCCAACAGGTTTGTATGTTGATTTTGGACTTGGACATATGTCCAGATCGGGTTTTGGATGACTCGGGAGCGTTTCAGCGCCTATTATGGAAACTTGGCATTTTTGGAAGGATTTCATAAATTTTGGTTGAAGTGTATTTTATTGTTATCAATGTGTATTTAGGATTCTGAGCCCTGGAATAGCTCTGTATGGTGATGGTGATCTTGGGATCGCGTCCGGATGTAGTTTTGGAGGTCTGTAGGTCATTTCGGGGTCGTTTGGCAAAAGTTGGAAGTTGAAAGTTTTTAGAAGTTTGACCGGTAGAGGACTTTTTGATATCGGGGCCGAATTCTGATTACAAAAGTGGGAGTAAGTCCGTGATGTCGATTATGACTTGTGTGCAAAGTTTGGGGTCAAACGGACTTGATTTGATAGGTTTTGGCGTCGAATGTAGAAGTTTGAAGTTCTAAAGTTCATTAAGCTCGAATTGGGGTGCAATTCGTGATATTATGTTGTTTGATGTAATTTGAAGTCTCGGCTAAGTTCGTAATGTTTGATGTAATGATGTAATTTGAAGTCTCGGCTAAGTTCGTAATGTTTGATGTAATTTGAAGTTTCGGTACATATTTCTATATTTTGTGTGCAAAATTTTGGGATGTGTTGGTATAATTGGTTGAGGTCCCGAGTGCCTCGAGTTGAATCCAGATGGTAAACAGATCGAGTTTGGGCTTGAAGGAATGCTGGAGCTGTTGTCATCTGGTGCAACCGCACCTGCGAGATTATGACCGTAGGAGCGGACAGGAGGGTTGCAGGAGCGGTTTTGGGTGAGCTGGGCAGTGCCCGCCGGTGCGAGGCTTTTTTTGCATCTGTGATAGCGCAAATGCGGCCTCTTGGAGCACAGAAGGGGAGTGGAGAGCAGGAGCGAGATTGATTTGCTCACTTGCGATGTCGCAGGAGCGGGACGTTGTCCGCAGGTGCGAAGGGGCAGCCTCCAGTATTTCCGCAGAAGCTATCTTGACGCCGCCAGAAGCTGTCCTGACGCCGCCAGAAGCGGCCTTTGGCTTTGCAGGTGCTAAAGTTGCATGGGCAGAATGTATAATTTAGCCAAATCGGATTTTGGCTTATTTTACCTCTCTTCTCTCATTAGAGCCGGCCTTGGGGGCTATTTTCGAGTGCCAATTTTGTCATCGTTATGAGGTATGTGATTTCCACCTATTGGAAGTTAAATACTTGGTTTATATATGGATTTAAATATAAAAATTAGTAGGAATTTGAGATTTTGAAGAAAAACCTAGAAATTGGTATTTTTGGATTTTGACCACGAAAATGGACATGAAATTTGGAATAAATAATAAATTTGAGTTTGTGGTATTATGGGTAAAGTTTATCTCCAAAAAACTTCGAAATTCGGACACATGGGCCCAAGGGTGGATTTTATCGACTTTTCGAACAGAGTTGGAAATTATTTGAATTGATTAGTTATGGATATTAGAACATATATTGATTGATTTACACATTGTTTGCATCGTTTTGGATCGACAAACATCAGTTTGTGGTGTTAGAGTGGCGTTGAAGCCGGCTATGGAACTTCGGAGCGAGGTAAGTCTCTTGTCTAACCTTGTAAGATAGAATTTATCCTATAGGTGATTTAAATTAATATTTGCTTCTAATTGTGGGTGGCTACATACGTACGAGATGACAAAGTTCGTGTGTAGCTACTAATTATGCTATGTCCGGGTAGTTTAGGACTCAAATCGGGGATTACTTGTAAGTTTTGCATCCTTTACTAGTTGAAGTACTCGAATCATGTTGGAATTGTTAGAGGAAACAGTAAAAGACCGAAATTTCACATACTTGAATTTTTGTGCAAATTGCTCGACCGTTATAGAAATTGTACATCCTTATGTGTTAGCCTTGTGTAGCTTCTCATTCCGGAGGTTCATAAAATGTCCTCCTTTATTGTGGAGCGGATCGAACGCTTCGGCAGTGTAGATACATCTATGGTTTGTGTGGTTCGACCCTCGATAGTGTACAAATTATTCTAATTCGGTCCGAAAAACCTCGGCAGAATCGTGTGTTATATCATTAGTAGTCCAAATGTCCGCGACCAAATTCTCCCACTAATGCCCGGCATTTTATTTTGGTATGCTTATTTACTTAATAAATATATTTTACATTTTCTGAATTATTTGATAAAATACAAGATTTAGAAATTTATGCTTTAAAAGAAATAATTGGAAGACTAGGTAACTTACTAATTTACCCATTATTTCCATGTGCTTCGTATCTGCTCACACTTTTATTGTGCTCCTTTATTGGACATTTAGTAAGTGACGATTTCGACATGTTGTCACAACTTCTTAGAGGTTAGACTTGATAATTATTGGGTACACGTTGATTTACGTACTCATACTACACTTGCTGGACATTTTTGTGTAGGTACATGTATGTCTACTGATCTTTTAAGCGCAGAGGCATAGCTACTGCGGGGAATTACTTGAGCTGCCTTCCATATTACAAATCCGCAACATACAGATTCTCCATCAGTGTTATTTACATGCTCCTGTCTAATTTGTATTCCAGACGGACGTTACATCTATCATATTTCCTAGTTGATGCTCATGTACTTATGACACCAGGTCTTTGGGGTGGGTCCTTCAAGTTAATTATTATTGTGGTTCGCGCAGATACTTTCACTTACTCTATAAATTTTATTTCATTCTATTATTTTAAGGAAAAATATTGATTTCAAAAATACTAAAACGGGTAACTAAATTGGTAAATCACCGCTAGCTTGCCTGACAGCAGCGTTAGGCGCCATCACGACCAATAGTGGAAGTTGGGTCATGACACCACCCTACTTACATGCTTAATTTTGATTTCAACCCACCAATCGGACTTATTCCGTCGCAATGGATAAGGAACATAATACACTTGCATAACGTTATGTGCAATTATGAAAGGATCATAGCAATCATACTCCCTCGTAGGATTAACCTCAATTATATTGTATTGGTGGTGTACTCTTCTATCTCTTGTTGGATCTGGGTCAAATCACTTGCATCCAAAGAGTATCAATTTCTTATATGACCAACCTGTATATTCTAATTGTAATATTTCTTTGACCACACTATAATAATCAATATCTCCATCTTGGTTGCCATCACCACCTTGAACTCACACTCCATTGTTATTGCTATTTTTATTTTTTGAACAATCCTCTATATGAAACTTATAACCATTCACTATGTACTTAGACATTGTTGTGACTTGAAGCCCACATTCCCAAGATATATCTTTCAAAGATTAATTTACACTATTATTTAAATTATTTACCTACATAGTGTGAAAAAAATTCAGAAGTTTACATATATATATGTATATATATATATTCCCTACTTTCTGGATTACAGTTATGATGTAATCAATTTTCTTTGGACAGAGGTTTTTGATACACCCCTGTTTGTATCACCTTTTGGATTGAAATAATAGGCCAGCGCCACCTAACAACTTAAAATTATATTATATATATTGTGGTGTACTTTGTGTAGAGCTGTCAATATGGGTTGGGCCGGGCTAGCCCAGTTCAGGCCACATGTGCTTTAGCAATTGACGGGCTGGGCTGGGCTAGCCCACCATTTTGATGAGCCTTATAATGGTTAGCCCACCCCAGCCCTATGTGGGCCGCGGGCCCCCACGGGCCAACCCATCATTTTTTAAAATATAATTTTATATTTTTTCTTTAAGTTCTGACCTTAAAAAATATAATTATTTAAAAGTTAAAAAATATCTTGTTGGAAAAAATTTGAAAAACTTAATAACTTTTTATATTGTTCCAATATATCACAATAAACACTAAAAAAAAGTAAAAGACAAGACTATATTTCATTCATTAAAAGTTAAAACTTAAAACAAACTATTCAAGAGAACGTTCATGATGTTTATGAGATATCCAACACATCATATTTGTCAAACACATTTGAATCCGCTTGTCAGGTTGTCTCAACATCTTCACTTTCATCTACAATTCATATGCAATATTAATTAATTAAATTTTAAAAATTAATAATATTTAAATTCACATAAAAAAAATATTAGCAGTTTGAGTTTGGGAAAATCTGTGCAGCCAATTTCGAATAGTAACAAGTGTTTGGACATTTTCATAATAATTGAAACTTCTATACTTTGTAAGAACACGCCACCAATGCCAAATATTTATTTCGATGCTAGAATGGTAATAAGAAGACTAAGTACATCACGCACCATCATTGAAAGATCGGAAATTTTCTAGAATGTTCCTTCCAATACATGACAACATCCATCTCTTGAAACTTCTCAAGATCAAGTTTTGGTAACATGACAATATCCTCTTAGTAAAGATCCAATTCTGACTTTCCATCTCTAAAGGTAATATACTTTTTATTTTTTATATATTTTAAATAAATATTTAATTAGGCCCACAGGCCGGCCCAGCCCAGCCTCAGTCAAGCCTCACGGGCCACGGGCTTACTCGGGCTGGGCTTAAAAGCCTCATTTTGAAACGGGCTCCAAAAATTCTAGCCCAACCCTGCTAAATCACGGGCTGGGCTAGGCTGGCCCAACGGGCCAAGCCCATATTGACGGCTCTAACGTTGTGATTGATAATGCGTGGTTTTTTTCAATTTCTGAATGTCTTTGTGGCGCCAAGTAGTCAAAGTCAAAACATCACTAATGTTGAAAGTAAATTATGTGTTCCGATACCTTAAAAATATCTTTTTTCTCATCACGATTTGCATGCGCAGTGTGGGAATATTTCCGGAAAGCTTTTATGTAAAATCTAAGTAAAATAAGGAAATTACCCTTTAAAATTGATTAAAGTTGACTTTTGGCAACATTCTTGGTAAACAGGCCCGGAACCGTGGTCGAACGGTCCCGTAGGGTCCATAGTAAAATATGAGAATTTAGCGTATGTCCGAAATCGAATACCGAGGTCCCAAGCCTGAGAAAAGAATTTTTAAAGAAAATTATTTGCTGGAAAATATATAGGCTTTTAGAAGTAAAATGATAAATTTTCTTGATAGTATTAGGCCCGTATTTGGTTCCGGAGACCGATACAGGTTTAGAATAATAATTCAGTCGAATCTGTGAAGTTTGGTAAGAATCGGAGTTTGTTTGGTACAAGTCGGACTTTTAGTTGAGAAATTTTACGAATTTGAGGTAGAATTCGTAGTTGTTGATGTTAATTTTGATGATTTGATCGGACGAGGAAGTCCGTATGATGTTTTTAAATGAATGATTTAGAGCCCCGAGGGCTCGGGTGAGTTTTGGATAGGCTACGAAGTGAATTTAGACTTAGGAAAAATTATTGCAGATTCCAGATCTGGGACTGGCCTCTGATCTCGCAATTGCGAGATCAAGGATCGCAATTGCAAAGGCTGTCAGCTTGGTAATTGCGAAAGGAGGATCGCAATTGCGAAATTTTGCCCTGCCTGGCTTGCTCACATTTCTTCGCAAATGCGAAGCCCTCAGTAAATTCGAGCAGTCGCAAATGCGACACTTTCTTCGCAAATGCGAAGGTTATGGGAATTTTCAGGGGTTGCAAATGCGACATTTTCTTCGCAATTGTGAGGATATTTTCAAAAGGTTCGCAATTGGAAATCCCCGGTTGCAATTGCGACATCTGCACTTGATAAATGGGATTTCAGACGAGATTTTATCCATTTTTCAAACTCTTTCAAACCCTAAACTCTCTCGGGCGATTTTCCAAAGAAATATTCTTCTCCAAATCATTAGTAAGCAATTTCTAACTTATTTTCTTCAATGTATAACCTCTTTTTACATGATTTCATTTCAAAATCAAGGGTTTTTTATGGGAAATTGGGTGCTTTTTGGTAAAAGTTAGGATTTTTAAATTTTGGGGATGTGGACATCGATTTGAGGTCCGATTTCAAAACTAAGTACATATTTGAGTTCGTGAGTAAATGAGTGATCGAGTTTTGATTCGAACTTCGGGTTTTGACCAAGCGAGCTCGGGGTCGATTTTTGACTTTTTGGGGAAATCAATGAAAAATCTATTTTCATGCATTAGAATTGGTTTATTTAGCACATATTAATGTTATTAAGTAAATTATGACTAGATACAAGCGAATTGGAAGTGGAACCGAGGGGTAAAGCGCTAGTTGAGGCTTGATTTGTCCATGGAATCGAGGTAAAGGTTTGGTCTAACCTTAGCTTGAGGGAATAGGAGTTGTGGTCTTATTTGCTATGTGTTAAGTGTCGAAAACGAAGTATAGGTGTGGTGATGAGTATCTATGCGTTGGTGTTAAGTATGCTCGTGAGTCTTATACTATGATTGTTGTGACTCCGTTATGTATTGTTCATGCTTAATATGATGATTATAAATGTTGAACAAGGCTTATAAAAATATTCTTGGTAATTGACCATTGTTGAGCATTTGCTCAAGTTGAGACTTATGTTGTGACGGGATGGTGGAAATGAGATGAGATATATTGTTGTTTCCTTACCGGGATGTTATCGTTTATGATATTGTTTCCTTTGCCAGGATGTTATTGTTTATGATATTGTTTTCCTTGCCGGTATATTATTGTTATACTATTGCTCCTTTGCCGGGATTCTTTTGTAATTGGTGTTTATTTGCATATTAAGATCGGGTTGCATGCCGCAATAATATTATATGAGATCGGGTTGCACGGCGCGACAAGGAATAATACGGGTGGACAGGTGGGGTCGGTTTGCACGCCGCAACAAGGAGTAATAAGGGTAGACATGTGGGGTTGGGTTGCATGCCGCAAAAAGAAAGAATGAAAGTGAATATTGATTCTTATTGTGAGAACGAATGTAAAAGCACGAAGGGTGATGCCGTGCACTTGTTACTGTTTTCCTTATTCTTGCTGATTTGAAATTATGGTGTTCTTTGTGTTTCTCTACTGAAATTTTGTTAGTACTTGATATTCCCCGCAGCATGTTCCCCCTTCCCATATTTAACTGCTAGTTTCTGTTATCATTATTTGTCATATATGATTTAACTGCACGAGTTTATTTTGTAGTCTGGTCCTAGCCTCGTCACTACATCGCCGAGGTTTGGCTCGACACTTACCAGCACATGGGGTCGGTTGTGCTGATACTATACTCTGCACTGTGTACAGATCCCGGTGTTGGAGCATTTGGACCACAGTGAGATTGCTGCCTTCAGTCCAGCGGAGACCCGAGGTAGTCTTGTCCACCGGCCTTGGCATCCCCTTCTATCCTATTTTTTTTTCTTACTTATTTCAAAGACAAACATGTATTTTCTTTGTTCAAATTCTATTTGTAGTATTCCTTGATAGTCCGTGACATTGTGTCACCAGTTTTGGGTGGAGTTGTATTTTGGATTTCGTACTAGTATTTAGTTAAATTGTTGAATTTCGTCTTCCACATTTTGTTTTATTGTGTTGTTAATCATATGTTAATTTGTGAAATTGTTGAAAGATAAGGAAAAAGGATAATAAAATCTGTAATTGTCGGCTTGCCTAGCTTTCACAATTAGGCGCTATCACGACTCTCGAAGGGTAAGAAATCCGAATCGTGACAAAATCAGACCATGAAATTGAAACTAGCGATTTGTGAAAGAATCAAAGTCGTAGCAACACGTTATGAAAGGGTATAAATACACAAAAAAACCTCATCATATTTTCATTACCAAAATTCATATAGCACTCTTCCATTTTTCAGCTTATAATTGTTAAACAATTAAATCAACATGGCAACACAAAGTAACAATAATATTTTTGCTACTTCTGGCGGTATAATCTTGCAAATTGCTCTGTTTATAAGCATGGAAATAAGTGAAGTTGTACGATTACTTCGACATGAAGAAGAACATTTTTTGTTACCATCTCTACAATAGCGGCCAGTTCGCCCTCTCAGATCAAATCCCGGCATCAACTCTTTTACGCTCGTGACAAGTCAAATATCAGAAATTAAAGAAACTTTGCAGGTAGTAAAGAAATTTTTCATCCTCCTCCACTTCCTCTTTCCAATAACGAGTATCCACAACAGAGACAAAAAGCATTAGGTGAATTTTTTTCATCTGCTAGATCCATGGTCAACAGACTTACCCGACACTTATGCTAATTGGAAATAGTAGGTATCCAGTAGAACCACAAAAATTGGCATGAAAAAAAAAATATTAACTGACAGTATTGTACAATATAATATAGGATATTTATTTCATTTTTTTTCTCATAGGATATTTATTTCATTGTTTTATTCATTTGTGTACTTCTGTATCGACCATCATGCTCTACAAAAGAAGCAGATGGAGAGGAATAAGAATGGCCAAATGTACTAATTGTTCATAACGCACTATTAGAGTGTATCATCCGTTTTTTTTTTTGAATTCACATTGTAGTCTATCTAGAATTCTATTGTTGTAGCTTATTCATTGTAACAAAATGCTTACTCTTTCTTTAGAATAGGTATTAGATAAGAATTTCAAAATTTTATATTTATCTTAAAATATGTACAACATCTATATAAACAAGAATAAGAATAGTAGAAGAACATCTGCTCTTATTTGCCCAAACTCTT
This sequence comes from Nicotiana glauca, assembly GCA_026770625.1. Taxonomy (NCBI): domain Eukaryota; kingdom Viridiplantae; phylum Streptophyta; class Magnoliopsida; order Solanales; family Solanaceae; genus Nicotiana; species Nicotiana glauca. The sequence continues at coordinate 164,177 of MU755765.1, read as the reverse complement.
TCTCTTTATTAATCTTTGTATGGTATCAGAGCTACCCATCGATCCTATGGCTTCTTCTTAAAATTCCAGCAACCTGTTGTCCCTTGCAAAACAATCCAGTTCTTCCACCACTATTCAACTACCAAATCTTTCTCTCAAACTTGACTGAAACAACTATTGTCTTTGGAAAGAAAATACCTTGGATATACTCAAAGACTTTTCGCTTGATTCCTTTGTTCTTGGTTATAATACTCCTCCAGAAACCATTACTGTCACCTCTACTCAGTCACTACCGCTACAAATCGACCCTCTAATACAGATTCCTCTCCCCCCAAGCACAATCAGTAGTTACTTCTAACCCTGCCTATGAGGAATGGTGACGTAGCGATCTTCTTATTCTCGTTTGGCTTCGTCAAATCATTTCTGATCATCTTCTTGGTCACCTAACTAGAGCCACCTCTTCCTATGATGCTTGGACAAAAATCGAGCGTATGTTTCAGTCGCAGACACGCGCCCGACTTATGCAACTAAAATCCCAACTTCAAAACCTTCCTAAAGGCAATCTTTCCATCACAGAGTACTTTGAGAACAAGCGTGCAATTGCTGACTCTCTAGCCGAAAGTTTGTACTTTGTACAAGATGATGACTTCATCTCATTTGTTCTTAATGGCCTTGATTCTTCATGTAGCATTTTCAAGGCGGCATTCAATATGCGTTCCGGTCCTATCACTCCGGAAGAACTATTTTGACTCCTCCTTCAAGAAGAGGAATGTTTAGTCGAAGAACTTTGCTCTACCACTGTTAACACCCACTTTGGCTCTGCTCCTTCTCATGCCCTCTTGAGACACAATTCATCTTATCCAGCCTTACCCCTTAACACCAATCAGTCTTCTATTCTTTGCCCTCCCCCATTCTTTAATCACCGAACCCATAATCCTCGTAATCATGCTCAATCTACAGTACCTCAACAATATTCACAACCCTCATTCTTTCGGTCAAATAATCGTCAGTCCAAGCATAGTGTGCAATGTCAAATATGTGGCAAAAATAATCATGATGCTCGTAACTGCTACAATCGTTCCAACAAAAAAGATTTTCCACCAACAAGGCAGCCACCATCTCGGCAACATCTAAACAAGCACATCTTGCTTCTCCTTCAGCTATTGTTGATCCTGCTTGGTACTTCGATTCTGGTGCTACACATTATGTGACCTCCGACATGGCTAACCTCTCCTTACAGGCTGACTACACCGGCAATGATGGTTTGGCGGTGGACAATGGTATGAAACTTCCTATTTCGCATATTGGCTCATCAATATTATCTACACCCACTCGACCCATTTATCTTAATGATATTCTTCATGTCCCACAAATTTCCAAGAATTTACTTAATGTTTCTAAAATAACTCGTGATAATAATGTCCATATGGACTTTGATACTTATGATTGTTATGTGAAGGATTTGCAGGGAAGGAAACTGCTTCAAGGAACACTTGATGATGGCCTTTACTGTCTTCAACTTTCATCACCTCATTCTCGATCTTCCCCACCTTCTGTCTTTCTTGGTGAACGCACATCTCTTGTTGGTTGGCACCGTCGACTGGCCCATCGAAATGAAGCTCTTCTTCGACGTCTCGTGTCTAACTTAAGGCTACCTGTTTCTAATTTTGATTTTTCCTAATGTTTGCGAACCTTGTCAACTAGGAAAAAGTCGATGCTTACCCTTTTCCCATTCCTATGTTTCTAGCAGTAGTCCCTTTCAATTAATTTATTCCGATGTTTGGGGACCTTCCCCTGTTCCTTCTATTAATGGATCTCGCTAATTTGTTTTATTTATTGATAATTGCACCAAATTTATTTGGATATATTTTATGTCTCAAAAATTGAAAGTTTTTCAATTTTCGCTCAATTCAAATTTTTAGTTGAAATTCAGTTTGATACTAAAATAAAATCAGTCCAAACTGATTGGGGAGGTGAGTACCGAAATGTATCATCCTTTTTAAAAAATCAAGGTATTCATCATCGTATCTCCTGCCCTTATACACCTCAACAAAATGGTGCATCGGAAAGCCGGAATCGAATTATAATTGAAAAAGGACTCACTCTTCTTTCTCACGCTTCTCTTCCTTATCAATTTTGGGAGCATGCTTTTAACACTGCCACATACTTATCCAATATAACCATATCTTCCTCTTTATCCTTTAAGTCACCATATCAATTACTTTATAAAAGTTCTCCTGACTATGGTTTTCTCAAAGCATTTGGTTGACTTTGTTATCCTTATCTTCGACCCTACAATCATCATAAAGTTGATTTTCGATCTCTACCTTGTGTCTTTATAGGGTATAGTTCTCATACCATGTCGCGTCTTCTAGGATTTATATTGCTCACCATGTTGTGTTTGATGAAAATATTTTTCCTTATTCCTCTATATATGTTGCCAACCGCAAAATCCTCCTCTTCCTTATCACATTCTAGCAACTCATCCTTTTCTTTACTTGATCAAGCTCCTCAACATCTAGTGCGTTCACATTCTCTCGCACACCCTGTCTTGTGAAGGCCATTATCAAATACTCCGGTTACATCATCTATCCCCTCATCTGAGCATATTAATCATACGAACTTACCCTCTACTACATCCCCTACAACCCCTCCATAAATAGATCCTTTACCACTTACTGACCCACCTGAACATCTACCACCATCCACTGGTTCCTCTTACCCGACTACAACTCCTTCCTATTTTCGCCCCTCAGACACCTCTCGTCATCCTATGGTTGTTCGAAATAAAACTAATTCATTGAAACCCAAAGCTCTTATAACATCTCGTCATTCTCTTCTTCCTGACCCCTGTCACATTCCCGAACCTACAACCTATCACCAAGCCTTCAAATTTCCTGAATGGCACCATGCTATGCTGACAGAATTTTTAGCTCTTATGCAAAATAGGACAGGGACATTGGTTCTCCCACCATCTAATTCTAACATTGTTGGTTGTAAATGGGTCTACAGGATTAAGAGGAAAGTTGATGGATCAATTGAGCGTTACAAAGCTCGCCTTGTAGCTAAAGGTTTTCACCAAGAGGAGGGTGTTGATTACTTTAATACTTTTAGTCCCGTTGTTAAGCCCACAAATATCTGACTTATCTTATCTTTAGCTGTGACAAATAAATGGTCCATTCGACAACTTGACATTAACAATGCTTTCTTAAATGATGATCTCTCTAAACAAGTATTTATCGAGCAACCAAAAGGTTTTGTTGATCCTCATCGGCCGCATTTTGTATGCAAACTAAACAAGGCCTTATATGGCCTCAAACAAGCACCACATGCTTGGTTCAACAAGTTAAAGGTTTTTCTCATCAGCCTTGGCTTCCGCTCTTGTTTATCTGACACTTCCCCTTTTGTGCAGCAAGCTTCTGAGCATACAACATATATTCTTGTTTATGTCGATGATCTTATTATAACTGGCCGTGATAGTAATTTCATTACTACATTCATTCGCTCTCTTGATCAACAGTTCTCACTCAAAGATCTTGGCTCCTTAAATTATTTTCTTAGTATTGAAGTATCTCCAACATCAAAAGGGATTCTTTTATCTCAAGGCAAGTACATTCGTGACTTACTTCGCCGAACCAACATGGCTGATGCTAAACCAATTTCTAGTCCGGTTGAACCTGGATCTAGACTTACTCTTTCCGGTGATCCCTTACTTGATGCTCATTTATACCGTAGTGTTGTTGGTGCCCTTCAATATGTTACCATCAGTAGGCCAGAAATATCCTACGCAGTCAGTCGAGTATGTCAATTTATGCAATCCCCCACCATTACTTATTGGTCAGCTGTCAAACGCATACTTCGATATCTAAAAAGATCCATTAATGATGGTCTCTTACTACGACCTATGTCTGATTCTAGACTTGTGGCTTTCTCGGATGCTGGCTGGATCTATGATCTTGATGATACTTTCTCCCGACATGGTTTTGCACTATTTTATGGCGGTAACTTGATCAGTTGGTCTTCGTGAAAACAAAAGGCAGTAGCCCGCTCAAGCACTAAAGCCGAGTATCGTGCTTTAGCCTTTGCAACTACTGAATTAATTTGGGTGCAGCAACTTATCAGTGAGCTACGTGCTCCTTTCACTTCACCTCCCATAGTTCTTTGTGATAATCTCAGTAAATAGTTTTTATCTCGGAATCCTATTATCCATCAACGGTCAAAGCATATCCGTCTTGATTATCACTTTGTACGTGAGAAGGTTGAAGATCAATCTTTAGTGGTTCGCTACGTTTCATCTCAAAATCAAATAGCAGATATTTTTACTAAAGCTGTTGGAACAGCTCGATTCCTCAACTTGTTTTTTTTTTTGAATTCACATTGTAGTCTATCTAGAACTCTATTGTTGTAGCTTATCCATTGTAATAAAATGCTTACTCTTCCTTTAGAATAGGTATTAGATAAGGATTTCAAAATTTTATATTTGTCTTAAAATGTGTACAACATCTATATAAACAAGAATAAGAATAGCCCAAACTCTTTCTCTTTATTAATCTTTATACGCACTAATAATTAATAATATTTTTATCTTATAATTAGTTCTTTATTTATTTGTTGCAATTGTTATTTAAGATTATGTACAATGGAAGGTTAGAAAAATTCGAAATCTCTACATAAGTTAGTATTGTTTTGAGTGGAATTAACTTATACAAATAACTGAACTCAAGGATTTTAAAGAGAGATTAGGCGTAATGGCTTCCTGGCCACTTAAACTTGTAATGCTTTTGAAAGCCGATACACAAATTTTGAATTTTCCCATTTGAACACTCAAACTCGTGAAACCCTTAACTAATAAACACATTTGACCCTTGACCCTTGACCCTACGCACGTGTATTACACATTTACAGGTGTGTCCATCCAGTCAGTAAATGACCAATGTGATTGTTACATGTCAAGGGCGCGAAAACAAACTCCATAGCTGTGCTTGAATAAATTTATTAATTTCTACTTTTTCTTCTATTTTCCTTATTTTCTTCTTCACCATAGTTGTGCTGGAAAAAATTTCCCCACCCAGCCACCATTTTCAATGGTGAAAGTTGTGATCTGATCTATTAAAAGTGAGACTTCCCAATATCGAAAAAATCAAAATGGATAAACATCAAGAAGAAAGAATAAATAATGACAGAAACCCAATGTCAAAATACAAGAAAAATCACTGCAACTTCAAGAAAAATTACTCTTCTCTTCTTCGAAACATTTTCTAGCCTTTTGTAAAATTAGAAACAATGGGTATGATTAAACCCCATGAATGCAATGAAACCTGATGTCCTTTTTGTGTTTTTGTTTGTTTTCCGGTGAAAGTTATGCCCAAAATTATATCTGATATATTTTGAGCTCGATTGTTGGCGGTTTTATTCTCTCTCTTGAAATTAGAAGGAGCATACACAAAAAAAAATGGTGAAGATTTTTTTGTTTGACTTTATTAATATAGTAGAACAGTGGAGAGGACAAAGGGTAAAGGAATAGTAAAATGGGAATAGAACTACTTCGGAAGAAGATGTAAACAAAAAATTGGATGAACGGGAATGGGAAAACGACGAAGGGAGAGAGGTAGGTTGAAAGTTTTTTTTCTTCTTCTTTTTTGGTTTTCCTTATAATTTTTGTTTATTTTTTCGATTTTACAATTTTTTAATGAATAGTAACAGATACACGCGACATTTGAATGTGAATTGTACGCACTATGTTCACGTAAGATAAGCTACCGCCACATAATCATAGTCAATGATCAAAGGTGTTTATTAGTTATAAGTTTTACGAGTTTGAGTGTTTAAATAAGAAAGACGAAAGTTTGTGTGTCGGCTTTCAAAAGCCCTACAAATTTAAATGGCTAGGAAACCATTCCGCCTGGAGATTAAATAGGTATAGTTTGTGAAGTGTTTGTTATAAAATAAATCGGTGAAGTAGGGTCAAAAGCTATAAATATAAAAGCACATTAATCATCCAAGATGTTATATATGTTAATTAATTAAAGAAGTATTAGTATATATATCACATATAATGAGTACTGAGTGATGAATATTGAGATTCCTTTACCATTAGTCAAGAGTTTCAAGTTCGAGCCATATGAGAGAAAATTCAACAGAAAGATATTCCCTGTTTAATTAACAAGCTACACGTGCACGACAGAAATCCAAATTAGTGGAGGTAGTGCATATGGTATATGTCTATCTTATAGTGTGTTATTGTCATTGATGAAATGAACATTAATGCATGTAACGACACGGCAGAGTCCAGATTTAAACTTTACGAATTCTAAATTCTAGTATAGCGTTATCAAGTTTAGTAATTAAATTTTTAATTTTAATTTTTATATATATTTTTGGTGAATTTACTAATATAAATATAGAGTTTGATCGAACTCATACCTAATATTCTGGTTCCGCCCCTGTCCAAGAAAGGAAGCGCCTTGAAATGCTTTAATTTGCGAAACATTGAATTGACGTGAAAAAGTGAAGCAATGGGATAAAACTTGAAAACAAGGTTTTTTTTTACCTTCCTGTTTTATGCCTTATTATTCTTCCAATTTTTACTAAGGTGACAAATTTAATTGTTTATTCCAAACTAGGATAGGAACGTTAACTTATTTTCCTATATGCATGAACTTGTGTAGTTGTGTATGGTGCATGAGTAGAGCTGTCAATATGGGTCGGGCCGGGCCGGACTAGCCCAGCCCAGTTCACGTGGGCTTTAGCAATTGGCAGGCTGGGCTGGGCTATCCCACCATTTTGATGGGCCATATAATGGTCAGCCCACCCCAGCCCTATGTGGGCCGCGGGCCCTCACGGGCTGGCCCATCATTTTTAAAAATATAATATTATATTTTTTCTTTAAGTTAGACCTAAAAAAAGATAATTATTTAAAAGTTAAAAAAATATCTTATTGAAAAAAATACGCAAAACTTAATAACTTTTTATATTGTTCCAATATATCACAATAAATACTAAAAAAAATATAAAAGATAGGACTATATTTCATTCACTAAAACAAACTATTCAAGAGAGCGTTCATGATATGAGATATCCAACACATCATCTTCATCAAACACATTTGAATCCGCTTGTGACAAGGTTGTCTTAACATCTTCACTTTCATCTACAATTCATATGCAATATTAATTAGTTAAATATTAAAAATAATTAAATTTTAAAAATTAATAATATTTAAATTCACATAAAAAATATTACCAGTTTGAGTTCGGGAAAACCTGTGCAGCCAATTTCAAGTAGTAACAAGTGTTTGGACATTTTCATAACAAATGCAACTTCTGTACTTTGTAAGAACACGCCACCAATGCTAAATATTGATTCCGTAGGTACAATGGTAATAAGAATGCTAAGTACATCACGCTCCATCATTGAAAGATCGGGATATTTTCTAGAATGGTCCTTCCAATACATGACAACATCACCTCTTGAAACTTCTCAAGATCAAGTTTTGGTTCCTCTTAGTAAAGATTAAATTCTGACTTTCCATATCTAAAGGCAGTGTACTTTTTATTTTTTATATATTTTAAATAAATATTTTATTAGGCCCACGGGCCGGCCCGACCCAGCCTCACTCAAGCCTCGCGAGCCACGGGCTTACTCGGGCCGGGCTTAAAAGCCTCATTATTAAACGGGCTCCAAAAATTCAAGCCCAGCCCTGCTAAATCACGGGCTGGGCTGGACTGGCCCAATGGGCCAAACCCATATTGACGGCTCTATGCATGAGAAATTGCAGGGTAGTCGGAAGAATAGTTAAGGTGTGAGCAAAATGAATCAACCATACATTATCGTCATAAAAAATGTGTTAGAAGGGAAATAGGTAGACCTAAAATTACATAAGAAGAATTTATCTTGAAAAAAAACAATAATCTTTTGGAATTCAAGTAGATTTAGAGAAAATATAAAACTCAATATATGTCACGATCCAAGTTCTCCCTCCGAGAACTGTCGTGACGGCACCTAGTCTCTATGATTAGGTAAGCCTAACAAATTGCGAAAAAATGAATTAAAGATACAAACTAACAGACTAACAGGTAGATGTAAATAAAGTGTTTAGAATGCCGCTCGACATATACAATAACACTCTCTTAAACTGAACATGGCACTCCCAAAATCCGAAATCTCATGAATCACAAGCTAAAGAAAATACAGTAGGTTTCTAACTCCAGAAGTCTAATAACAAGAAAAATACAATGAAAAGCCTATAACAATAGGGAGAGCAGAGAGGGATTTCTAGGTCTGCGGACGCGGCAAATATACCTTGAAGTCTCTGAGTCACCTCGCCTCACGGATAGTATGTCTGAGTATAAGAACCTGGATCTGCACACGAAAAATATGTGCAGGAAAGAGCATAAGTACACCACAGCGGTATCTAGTAAGTGCCAAGCCTAACCTCGGTCGAGTAGTGACGAGGAAGGTCGGGGCCCTACTGGTTATATAACAAGGTAAAACAGTATAAAATATTATAGTATAATTAAAGATGCTAACAGTCAATAAAGATGAAATCACAGAAAGAAATAACTCAATACACATAGGTAGCAACAGGGGATCTCCCAAGATAACGTCCCGTAGTCCCAAACGTAAATGTGCAGAGGATCTCCCGAGATACCGTCCCGTAGTCCAAATCATAAATATGCAGGGGGATCTCCCGAAATACTGATCCGTAGTCCCAAAGTAAATATTCAGTACATGAGGATCTTCCGGAATACCGTCCTATAGTCCCAAATATAAACATATAGGGGGATCTCCCGGGATACCGCCCCGTACTCCCAAAGTAAACACACAACAATCTCAAGAAAGAAATCTACAATTTTATTCAAGTTTGTATCAAGAAAACAAGAAATTCTACTCTAAACATGCTGCACAGAATTCAAGTAAGCAAATTAAGCAGATAAGACAGTTAAGTCACATAAGCATGCTTTCCTAAGCTAAATAGGAGGTTTCAAAAACTAATATTGCTCAATTAAAATAAAAAAACATAGATATTTACTTAATGAAAATGGAGTTTTTTGAACAATTAGCACATGTATGCACTTGTCATCTCACATACAAGGCATTTATATAACAACAGTACCAAAATCCTAAGGGGAGTTCACCCACATAAGGTTAGGCAAGCCACTTACCTCGAACCAAGCTCAATTAATCCAAAATCACGCTCTTGCCACGAGTATCCAACTCCGAGAGGCCAAATCTAATCAAATCAATTTCATAGCGTAAATATAACTACAAAAATAACTAGTTTAACTAAAGGAATCGAAGCTAAAAAATTAGCCCAACTTTAAGTGGGCTGAGATTGGTTAGGTCAAAATTGACTAAGTTCAATAAATGGGCAGGTTAATAACCAGCCGAACCTAAAAAAAAGGGAATAAATTTTTTTCTCTCTCTAAACTTTCTCTCTCGGCGCACGATTGCGTGCATGCTAACCTGTGCTGATCAAAAATGGGGAGGGGATAACCAAAGAAGATGGTAACAAAGGTCCACCTAGCTGAATTCATAGCATCAAGAAGCAGATCTGGTAATTTGGGGAGGAATTGTGAAGATGTTTTACTGAAAGTTGCCTTAAGTTATGACAAAAAAACACTAGCGAGCTCGGCAAATTCTGCAGGATTGAACAACATGCAGCTGAAATTAGTACACGATCTGGGACTCTTGAGCCCTAGTATGAGGAATACCACACCTCAACCAGCTGCTGGGAAGATAGGTATGGGAAATTTCGAAGTAAGCACTGTTCCATTGGTTACTGTTTTACCAATGGAAGAACCAGCTAGTATGAAGGAGAAGAGTAACATAGAGGGAACAAGTAGCTCAAAGATCTTGAAAGAACAACAAGTATAGAACTAGAGTCCACCAAAATCAATAGACCTAGAGGGAACCAAAATAGAAAATGGACAGAACGAGAATAAATGGTCAAAACTATTCATGGGGAACAAAATGGCTGCAAGAGGAATGGATCTAGTTTACATACCGCCTATTATTCAGGATGGAGTAAAAAAGGTTCAGCTACAAAAGGAGGAGATAGAAGTGGAGAATGCTTAATGGCAAAAGGCAATAGTAGTATATGTTATTGGAAATTCACCTTCAATAGGAGCCATAGAGAGATTTGTAGCTAATCAGTGGAATTTTGTTGCGAAACCTGAAATTTTTTATCACAATGAGGGTTATTTCGTTATACTATTTAGTAGCATGGATGATAAGAATGTAGTTTTATATTCAAGACCATATACAATGGGAGCACAACCACTGATCCTCAAATCATGGTTAGAAGATTTCAACCTTTACAATGAAGTTTTGAAAACTATTCCACTATGGGTGAGTTTCTCTAACCTTCCTTTGAATTGCTGGGGAAAGGTTATTCTAGTAGAATTGCTAGTGGTCTGGGCTCTCCTATATATGCTGATGAATGTACAAGCAATTCTTCTAGAATTTCCTACGCCCGAGTTCTTATTGAAATGGATATCAGTAAGGAGTTTCCCAAAAGCATTAAGATACAGGATCCTGCTAGAAAAGAGTTTGAGCAACTGGTAGAGTATGATTGGGTGCCAAAGTATTGTAAAAAATGCTTGATGGTGGGACATGATTGTGAGGAAGAACAAGGGAAAACTGGAGCAGTCAGAAACAATGCACAAGGTGAGCAACAACACAAAAGACCAGTAATGCCTAAACAGGTTGTGAAGGATACAAGCAATGGAAATGGTACTCTGCAGCAGCCAAAGAAGCCAATAACTCAATGGGTGGTAGTAGGGCCAACAAAACAGGTAGCGAAGGATACAGGCAAACAGATAGCCCAAGAGCATCAGACTGATATGCATAAGGCCAATACAGACCAGCAAGGATGGACAAAAGCTAAAGGCAGAAGAGGAATGACACGTCAAACTCAGCAAATTCTCAGTACAAATAATGGATTCTCTCTACTAGGACAGGAAACAATAGAAGGCAGTACAAGCTGGACAGATGATGGTAAAGCTGGTGATAGTATGGTAGAAGGAGAAGGGAAAGCACCACCAAATCCAAAGCTTATATAAAGATAGTCACTTGGAATAGGAAGGGATTCAATAAGGTACATAAGCAGAAGGAGATGAAAAAATTCTTGAAAAAACACAAAATTAGTCTTATAGCTATAGTAGAACATAGAGTACAATGAAATAAAGAAAGAGAGATCATCAATAAATGTGCACCTGGATGGAGTTGGTGTTCTAATAGTTCAGCTACTGAAAAGGGAAGAATATGGATTTTATGGGACACTAATAGTATCCAGTTCACTCTGATTCAGAAGCATGCTCAATACATACACGGAATAGTTGAAAACAGTTGTTCTACCAAACAAATTGCTTTTACAGCCATATATGGGTTACATACCATTGCTCATAGGTGTGACATGTGGGAAGCACTAAGGAGTATAGACTCTCAGTTAACAAACTCCTGGCTAATCATGGGAGATTTTAATGCAATAAGGGATATTGAAGATAGGGTGAATGGCACAGTGGTACAGGAAAATGAGATCAAAGACTTGAGATCTCTAGTGGAGGACTGCAGTTTGAATGAACTTGGTACTGTGGGTAGAGCCTATACCTAGATAAATAGTCATGTTTATAGCAGAATTGATAGAGGCCTAGTCAATGCACACTGGATGTTAAACATGCCTCCAATGCAAGTCCTTGTGATGGATCCTCAGTTTTCTGATCATTCTCCTTTATATATAGAACTGGAAACAGAACTAGAACAGAAAATGGAGACCTTTCAAGTTTTTTAATTGTCTTGCTGAGCATCCAGATTTTGATAGTGTTATTAGAGACAGCTGGAACAAGGAGAACAGAAATATGAAGGATATCTGGAACAATCTAAAGAGTGTCAAAATGGCCCTTTAGAATCTGCACAAAAGGGAATTCACCAGTACAACAAGTAAGGTCCAACATTTTAGGGAGGAATTATCCAACATTCAATAACAAATGAGGATCACCACAACATCAGCTGACATGGTTGAATCAGAGAGAAATATAAAAATCAACTGGAGAAATGGAGCACAATAGAGGAAATCATTTATAGATAAAGATGTAGAATCCAATGGTTCCAACTAGGTGATTCCAACACATCCTTCTTCTTTGCTAGTATGAAGGGGAGACTAGCACAGAATCAAATAAAATTCCTGCAGGATGACAAAGGAAGGTTGATCAGCAAAGTAGATGATATTGAACGAGAGATTGTGGGGTTCTACAAAGGCTTGCTAGGGAGTTCCACAAATAGTATTCCTGCTATTGATCTTAGAATAATGAGGAAAGGACCAGTGCTTACAAGTTCTCAACAACTACAACTTATAGCTCCTTTCACAAATGAAGATGTGAGGAAGGCATTACAGGAGATTGGAGATTCAAAGGCACCAGGTGGGGATATGTTCAATACATAATTCTACAAGAATACTTGGCAAGTAATTGGCAATGACATCACAAAAACTTTTTTGGAATTCTTTCATGGAGGGCTAATACATAAACCAGTAAATAGCACAATAGTCACTCTGATTCCAAAAGTGAAGAACCCCTCTTCTGTCAAATAGTTCAGACCAATATCTTTTTGTACTATCATGTATAAGATCATTTCCAAGATGCTCACAAGTAGATTGCAAGCAGTAATGGAGTACCTAGTTGATATGAGCCAAGCAGCTTTTGTACAAGGTAGAATATTGAGTGATAATATTCTACTGGGGCATGAACTTGTTAAAGGGTATGGTAGGAAGGGTGTATCACCATGGTGTATGGTAAAAATTGATATGCAAAAGGTGTATGATTCCATATAATGGAGTTTACTTGAACAAGTGCTCACAGAAATGAACATCCTAGGAAAATTTCTCTCATAGATCATGGCATGTGTCACTACAATGTCATATACTGTAATTGTCAATGGGAAGCCAACAAGGTCATTTGATACAAGAAGAGGAGTTAGACAAGGGGACCCTCCGTCACCATATCTCTTTGTTCTAGCCATGGAGTATCTTACTAGAATATTAAAGACTCTGAAGGATAAACCTGATTTCAACAACCATCCCTGGTGTGAGAAGCTACATATTGTTCAACTCAACTTTATAGATGATTTATTCCTGTTCTGCAGAGGAGATGTGGTATCCATTCAACTACTTTACTAGTGTTTTGAACAGTTTTCAAAGGCTTCAAGTCTGATAGCAAACCAGGATAAAAGCTCCATTAATTTTGGAGGGGTTACAAAGGATATCCAACATCGAATTATATAGTGCTTAGGCTTTTCCACAGGCTCCCTACCTTTCAAGTATCTAGGAGTTCCTCTTAGCACTAAGAGATTATCCACAATTCATTGCCAACCTTTGCTGGATAAAATGCTAGGCATAATCAAACACTAGACAACCAAATTCCTATCATATGCAGGGATATTGCAATTGATCAAGAGTATATTGTTTGATATACACTCGTTTTGGTCCCAAATCTTCCTTTTACCTAAGAAGATCATTCAAGGAATTGAGACTATTTGCAAAAGGTTCTTATGGACAGATGAAGTTGAGAACATGGCTAAAGCTCTAGTAGCTTGGAAACAACTATGTTGGCCAAAATTTGTAGGAGGTTTGAACATAACTGATATCTTAACATGGAATAGAGATGCTTTGATTAAAAATTTATAGAATATAAATAAAAAGAAGGACCGCTTGTGGATTCAGTGGATTCATACATACTATATAAAAAATCAGGTAGTATGGATTGTGAAGGTTAAACAAGCTGCCTGGCTCACTCAGAAGATCTTAGGAGCAGCTAAATACTTGACTGAGGCAAGTATAGAAATAGAAGAAGTGATGAACATGTAGGAATACTCCATCAGGCAGGTGTATGACAAACTCAGAGGTGAGTTACCCAAAGTGGATTGGAAGAGGTTAATCTGTAACAACATGAGCAACCCAAAATGGATATTTAACTTATATCTGGCAATTCTTGGAAGATTGTAGACGAGAGACAGATTACTGGGCGGGGGCATAACAGTTTATTCAGCTTGCTTGCTATGTGAAAGAGAAGCAGAAAGCCATGATCATTTATTCTTCAAGTGCCACTACTCAACATAAATATGGAGGAAGCTACTACAATGGCTGGGAGTAACAAGAACTGTGCAGCAGTGGAGTGAGGAAGTCCAATGGGCTGTGCGACATGCAACAAATACATGTAATATACAGAATGCTGCTAGCTTGCAATGTGTAATACATATGGCATGAGAGAAACTGGTGAACATTTCGAGGAACAAAAAGGAGTTGCGAGGAGTTAACTAGAGTGATAATCCAAGAAGTGCACTATCGAGGAAATTTGAATGTCAAGGTAGCTAGAAAACTGTAGGAATTCAAATTTTATTCATAGAGTGTAGATAAATATACATGTAGAAATGAGGGCACTAGATTTGGTGCTGCATGTCCAAATCTATGTGAATTTTGAGAGGGTTTTGTTATACTTGTAGATATTTCCCTTGTAATAATAAATAATTAATTACCAAAAAAAAGGAATCGAAGCTAAGACAAAAAAATAGAAAAAAAGCCCAAACTCCTCCCTGAGCCCACGTCTCATAATCGGGTAAACATTACGGACTATGAACACCCATTCACTCACGAGTACACTCATACAAAAATCATCCCAATCCGATATCAAATTCTTATTCAAAACTCGGGTTTTCCATTGGGGAACCTTTTCCCCCATTTCCAAACTTCGACTCTCAAATTCCTTAATTAGATGAGAAAAATAATAATATATTAATGTATTAGAACCAAATTAGAGTTAGAATTCGTTACACAATAGTTCTCCTTCAAAATCTCTCATGAAATCGCATTCTACCGAGCTCAAAATCAATTTTAGAAGTTATGAACCCAAACCCTCAATTTTACTCTTTTCTGCCCAGTGATTTCCGCTTCTGCGAGGGGACAACCGCACCTGCGGTCGCGCTTCTGTGTCTCAGACTCCGCACCTGCGAAAATTCATTAAGCCTCCAGATTCTGCACCTGCGCCCCTTTACTCGTAGATGCGTTTCCACTTCTGCTGTCCTTGAGCCGCATATGCGACTATTGATCTTCAAGCCTCAGACCGCATATTCTGTTGCCTAACCGCTTCTGCAGTACCGCACCTACGGTCCAAACTCTGCAGGTGTGAAACTAACAGGTTCAGCAAGTTCAAAAAATTGCCTAAGTCCAAATTCAATTCCATTAAGCATCCGAAACTGACCCGAGGCCCACAGAACCTCAACCAAACATGCAAACCAATCCTAAAACATCATACAAACTTAGTCGAACCCTCAAATCACATAAAAAACATAACCCTGTAGAATCCCACCCAGTGGGGTCTGGGGAGGGTAATGTGTACGCAGAACTTACCCCTACCCTAGAGGGGGTAGAGAGGCTATTTCCGAGAGACCTTTGGCTCAGAGACAATAGATCTGTGGAAACAAAACCCAAAAATGTAATATCAACAATGTGAGAAATTGCAAATAAATAAAAAAGCAGTACCACAAATATTATACAAAAGTGTGAAATACAACATAAAACGACCGCCCGACTACCCCTTAACCTACAACCCTAATGCTTGACTACCCCTTAACCTACAACCGTAATGCTCGACCTCCACACCTTCCCATCTAGAGCCATGTACTCAAAAATCTAGATCCGCGCCATATCCTGTCTGATCACTTCAACCGAATACTTCTTAGGCCGTTCTCTACCTCTTCTCGTACCTGCCAAAGCCAACCACTCACACCTCCTAACCGGCGCATCTAGGCTTCTCCTCTGCACGTGTCCGAACTATATAAGCTGCACTTCCCTCATCTTTTCGTCCATCAGAGCCACGCCCACCCTCTTCCAAATATCTTCATTCATAATCTTATCCAGCCTAGTGTGCCCAAACATCCACCTCAACATCCTCATTTCTGCAACTTTCATATTCTGGATATGTGACTTCTTGACTGGCCAACACTCAGCCCCATACACCATGGCAAGTCTAACCACTGCTCTATAGAACCTACCTTTAAGTTTCAGTGGCACATTCTTGTCACATAAGACTCCCGACGCTAACCTTCATTTCATCCACCCCACCCCAATACGGTGCGTAACATCCCCGTTTATCTCCATATCTCCCTGGATAATTGAACCTAAGTACTTTAAACTTTCTCTCTTGAGGATGACCTATAAGTCAAGCCTGACTTCCACATCCGCTTCCCCTGTCACTTCGCTGAACTTACATTCCACATATTCCGTCTTAGTCCTACTCAACTTGAAACCTTTAGACTCTAGAGCCTAACTCCATACCTCCATTCTCCCACTAACGCCGCCTCGTGTCTCATCAGTCAGAACTATATCATCAGTGAACAACATACACCATGGCACCTCTCCTTGGATATGGTGTGTCAGTGCGTCCATCGCTAGGGCAAAAAAGAACGGGTTGAGCAAAGATCCTTGGTGTAACCCCATAACCACCAAAAAAGGCTCTGAGTCACCTCCCACAATCCGAACCCGAGTCATAGCTGCATCATACATATCCTTTATCGCCCTAATGTAAGCCACCGGCACCCTTTTTACCTTTAGACATGTCTAAAGGACGTCCCTGGGGACCTTGTCATACGGTTTCT
Organism: Nicotiana glauca; assembly: GCA_026770625.1. NCBI lineage: Eukaryota > Viridiplantae > Streptophyta > Magnoliopsida > Solanales > Solanaceae > Nicotiana > Nicotiana glauca. The sequence goes on along the minus strand of MU755765.1, from coordinate 147,551 downwards.
CTAGGTTAATAAACACCATGTGTAAATCCCTCTTCTTATCCCTGTATTGTTCCACCAACCTCTTGATAAGGTGGATAGCTTCCATAGTTGAATAACCCGGCATGAACCCGAACTTGTTTTCCGATATAGACACCTTGTTCCTTATCCTCCCTTCCACCACCCTCTTCCAAACTTTCATGGTATGACTTAGTAGCTTGATACCCCTATAGTTGTTACAATTCTGTATATCAAACAATGCTAAAATCACGAATCACCCTCCAATACAAGCCTAAAGAACTTGAAATCACAAGAATTCTACAACCGATACAGAAACCAACCAAACCATGTCCTATTGACCCCACATTTCGCACACAAGTCACATTCAACACTACAAAACTACTCCAACTTCCAAAATCGGATTCCGACCTCGATATCAAATTTTTAATATCAATCCAGAAACTTTAAAAATTCAAATTTTGGCATTTCAAGCCTAAATAAGCTACGGACATCCAAAACACAATCCGAACACGCCCCTAAGCCCAAAATCACCCAACGGAGCTAACAGAATTCCATTCCAAAGCCGACTTCACACTATTCTGACTACGGTCCAAATTCTAAAGCTTAGGTTCTCATTTGGGAACTAAGTGTCCCAAAACACTTTGAAACTCAAAACAAAACATCCTGGCAAATCACGATAGCAGAAATAAATACGGGGGAAAAAGTTAATAGGGGATCGAGGCATAAATTCTCAAAACGATTGGCCGGGTCGTTACATCCTCCCTCTCTTAAAACATTTGTTCGTCCTCGAACGAGCATAGAAACATACCTACCGTGGTGAAAATATGAGGGTAACGGTTGTGTCTATCCTATTCGATGACCCAAGTTGCTTCCTCGACCGGCTGACCCTGCCACTGAACCATTACTAATGCAATGCTCTTTGACCTCAGCTTTCGAACCTACCTATCCAATATAGCCACTGGCTCCTCAACATAAGATAGTTCCTTGTCCAACTGGAGTGAACTGAAATCCACCACGTGCGACAAATCACCGTGATACCTCCGGAGCATCGAAACATGGAATACCGAATGAACTTTTGCCAAGCTGAGAGGTAAGTCCCCAACACGTTGCAATACCTCAAAGGGACAAATAAACCTCAGAATTAATTTCCCTTTCTTCCCAAATCTCATAATACCTTTCATAGGCAAAACCCGAAGCAAGACCCGCTCTCCAACCATAAATGAAATGTCGTGAACCTTCCGGTCCATATAACTCTTATGTCTGGACTAGGCTGTGCGAAGTCTATCCTGAATCACCTTAATCTTCTCCAAAGTATCCTGAAACAAGTTTGTGCCCAATAATCTAGCTTCACCCGGCTCGAACCAACCTACCGGGGATCTACACCGCCTACCATACAGAGCCTTATACGGTGCCATCTGAATGCTGGACTAATAACTGTTGTTGTAGGCAAACTCTTCCAGTGGCAAGAACTGATCCCAAGAACCTCCAAATTCCATCACACACGCACAGAGCATATCCTCAAGAATCTAAATAGTGCGCTCAGACTGTCCGTCTGTCTAGGGGTGAAATGTTATGCTCAACTCCACCCGAGTACCCAACTCATGCTGTACGGACCTCCAGACCTGTGATGCGAACTGAGTACCTCTATCTGAAATGATAGAAATTGGAATACCATGCAGACGAACAATCTCCCGGTTATAAATCTCAGCCAACCGCTCTGAAGAATAAGTGGTACACATAGGAATAAAGTGTGCGAACTTCGTCAGGAGATCAAAATCACCCAATTAGCATCGAACTTCCTCAAGGTGATCCGCTCCCACTTCCTTGGAAGTCCAAATACGAAGTCCATGGTGATCCACTCCCATTTACTCTCTAGAATCTCTATCTGGTGAAGCAAGCTACCTGGTCTCTAGTGCTCATACTTTACCTGTTGACAATTGAGGCACTGAGCTACAAACCTAGATATATCCTTCTTCATCCTCCTCCACTAATAGTGCTGCATCAAATCTGGGTACATCTTCGCGGTACCCGAATGGATGGAATATCGTGAACTGTGGGCCTCCTCTATAATCAATACCCCGTCATCACCAATGGTCACATCTTTGGCATCACCATGTAGGATATTTTCCTTGAGGAAAAGCAAATGAGGGTCATCATGCTGACACTCTCTGATACGATTAAACAAGGAAGACCGAGAAACCACACAAGCAAGGACCCGATTGGGCTCCGAAAGATCCAATCTCACAAACTGGCTGGATAAGGCCTGAACATCCATCGCCATGGGCCTACCCGCTACTGGTAGATAAGAAAAACTCCCCAATCTCTCTACCCGACGACTCAAAGCATCAGCCACCACATTGTCCTTGCCCGAGTGATACAAGATAGTGATATCGTAGTCCTTCAGCAGCTCTAACCACCTCTTCCGACGCAAATTAAGGTCCTTCTGCTTGAACAGATATTGAAAACCCCGGTGATCAGTATAGATTTCACAAGCAACACCGTACAAATAATGACGCCAAATCTTCAAGGCATGAGTATCTTCAAAATAGCATTAGTGCTTTGCCACATTCTGAACTAGTAATAGATACCATGTTCATAAGAGCTCACCCAAACACTTAGGAAAGCCTTAGGTAATAATAACAAATAAAAACTGAGCCCGCTTTTGTTAACTAGTAATTACTACAACCAGCAGGCAGGCCTGATTCAGACTTCTTATCTGAGTTATGTAATAAATTGGTCTGCTTCAACAAATAAAAATCCCCTTGCCTTAGTATTTTTAGATTTAGACCTTGATTGTTTGAGTCATGCTATTTAATTGCTTTGATTGAGGAGGTATATATGAGCCTTCAGTGTTTATATGCTTCCCCTTTTTCAATGTGCAGTCTTATGTGTTTTGTATGTTGCCTTAGCTTTTTTCACCTTTGAAATCTCAAAGTCTTCCTAATATCCCTTCCCTTTAGGACTAATAGTCATAAGTGCCTCAGGGACTGATAGGAAAGTGATGTGTAATAGCATGCAATAGTGGTCGAGACCAATACGCGCTTTACTACCTTAACGAGATGGGAAGGGTAGATATGGATATAATGACCAGTGCGCTAATACCACGTGTAGCCCCTCTTTTGAGGAGTGATTACCGGGTATTGCATTAATGTGATTCATATTACAAATAAACCCAGGACTTCCCTCTCCTCTTTCTTTTCCTCTAAAGCATTATGACTTATTTTCAAAATCAGATTTTTGAATGATTGTTCTATTTTGCTTTTATCACTGCCAAACATTTGTGTATTAAAATCCCCTCTTATTTGAGCCTTATCTGTTTACATGTTAATTATACCAAATTAGCAAAGAACTATCTAGCCGGGAACCACACTAGTGGATCCTGAGGGGTTCCTAACACCTTCCCCTTAGGATAATTTCAAGCTCTTACCCTATCTCATGTTATCAAACAAACTTACAAATGAACCTTGTAGGTGTCCTAATGCACCTTAAATCATTAGGTGGCAACTCTTCAAATGCAAAACCCAGTTCCCAAAAGGAATGAGTTGCCCTATACCCAAAATGTCATAAACCCGATCTCCTAATGCAAAGAGGGAAATAAGGGGGCACGACAGCATAGCGACTCTGCTGGGGATATTAGGCTTTTAACATTTCAGATTTTTCTTGTTAATTTTTACCTTCCCTTTATATGCAATTACTTGTTTAAATTCCTTTAAGCGTTTAATTTCTTTTACAAGGCAATACTGACTTATCTTCTTCGTTTCCTTTCTTTATTGCTTAAAATTATAAACTGCTATATTTACTGCTTTCTTAACATGCTAATACGTGATAAAAAGCTTTTAATTATTACATAATCATGCTCAACATCATACTCCACTCGTGCCAAACAAATACCATGGCAACGCTTATAATGAGTGGTTGCGCTCTTCCTACATTACTGCCCCTTGAATTCGGAAAGGCATATTTGCGGTAAAACCAGTCGATCAACGGGGTAGTCAACAGTTCTGTGCCTTACCCCCTTGAGTTGTCCTCTCAAGGGTACCGGTCCAAAACCCTATAGTAACCTTATTCTGTTCGAACTGTGCATGCATGATGGTCCAACCTAGCCGAGACAGTTATGTTGTCCACATAATAATCCTTTAAGATAGCCTTGTCCAAAGTCCACTGGATTTCCCTAAACCCAAACAGACATCACCACATTTTGTGCATTTATTTGGAGAACTAAAATGCGTCATGCTAATTATTGGTATTAAATAGTCGAGTCTGGTGGGGGTAAGGGTCTAACTTTATTTGCCTTGCAGAAATATAAGGCACGAAGTCCCTAAATTCGGCATGGTCACCAACATCCATCCAGGGTTGCTAAATTGGTGGAAAGATCTTCACTCTAGTGATCAAACTCTCATCCGAAAATATCTAGGAAATATCCCTTCTGGAGATCCAACCTAACAACAACATCATAGAAGCTGCTACACTGTTCTGGGATTGTGAATGCGATGTATTCCGCTTTAGGGACAATGAAATGACACCCCTGCTAGAGGAGATAGGGGGATTAGCCGGTCTAGTCTGGGAAACTCTGGGTCTGCTGATGCCTGAGAACCGTAAAGGCAGAGGTTTCCTCAAAATGATGGGTTTAAAGAAGAATCCAGAGTTGACATGTCTGAAAGAATACTACATCCTTTTTGACTATCTGTATGAAAGGTACGATCACAACAAATCCTATCGTACCTACCCTGACGAGTTTGCCATCACATCCTTGGGGCACATTCATCAAAGGGTCTTCGTATTTATGTTTTATTTCCTGGGGCTGATCGTGTTTCCAACGAAGAAAGCAAGGATCCACACCAGGCTAGCCATGGTAACTAAAACCCTTTTGAAAGGGATTGGTAGGCAAACATTTAGCCTCTTGCCCATGATCATTGCGGACATATACCGAGCCTTGGAGAAGTGTCAACAGGGACAAAACACTTCGAAGGCTGCAATTTATTACTTTAACTTTGCCTTATGGAGCACCTCCAAAGGGATGAATACCGACAAGGGATCCAGTGAAGGGACTGGGATGATCACATCGCTTTCCATAATCCAAAGCGAATGAATTACATGCCCAATATGTTCGCTCAGCCAGAAGATGCCAAAGGATGGGTAGAGCTATTTGATAACCTAACCGAAAAACAGGTCCAGTGGATGTTCGAGTGGTTTCCAACCGAGGAATTCATCACCCGATCTAGAAATGCACCTTTCCTGATACTGATCAGTCTGAGGGGAACATATGCTTACGTCCCTCTCTGAGTTATGAGACAAGCTGGTAGAAAGAAAGTTATACCCAGGGTCGACAAGATGAGTCATTTCCGAGCAAATTTCCAGGATGATGATAGTCCTTACAAATGCCAAGCTCAGCATATGTGGTATTGCAAGATCATAATGGGAAGATATCCCATCGAGCCAGACAGGTATCATGCTGGTTGCACTCCTTTCTACTCAGAATGGTTAGAAGACAACCATGATGATCTGGTCCAGCCAGGTTTGCCCGAGGTCACAAAATCATAGATGAAAGGGCCGAGGTACAAGTCAAATATAACCAATAGCGTAAAAGGATCCGAGAGTATGAAAACGAGCACCGGAAAATACAAAAGTCCAAACAGAAGTTAATTGAGGAATGAAAGGACATGGCTGTCGGGGCCAACAAGCGACTGGGATACTTGGAATGAGGATAATGGAGTTGGAAAGAAAGTTTCTCAAGAGGGTTAAAGATTTCCAAAATACTGAAAGAACAGAAGGTTGACATCTAGCCAGAGCCTACCTATTGCTGAGACTTCGCGAGTTGGGAAAGTTATTCGATTGAGCCAGGAATGCCGAATCTGGGGAAGGTCCTTTTGGGACCAAGTAGATAGGAATTTTTATTTGCACTTTATAAAATGTAATAAGGCCAATGGCCATTAGTGATTTCCTTTTCCTGTTTATTTAGTGTCAATTTGGTATTCATCCATTTTTGTTAGTAAAATGAGGCATTTAGCATTCTAAGTTCTCCAAATCGATTTGTCGCTAGGCCTACCTCGGGCACAATGAGGTGCCCAAATTAGGACACGCTTTATATTCCTGCATTACGTGTTTAAGTATTAAAACATGTTTTTTGATACTCACTAACTTTGCTACCTCTTTGTTTTATTTTTGTTATTCCCCTCCCAAAGGTTAGTTCGTGCACTCTGGATACATCATCCTATTCCACAAGATCCAAGGGCCCTCCACCCACTCCTCCTCTAAGTCCTGTTAAGAACAAGAATAAGGGCAAAATGGAAGATTTGAACATAAGAAAAGAGAACACAATAGCAGAGGCCATTGATAGCCATGGTATTCGGGTTCCCAATGAAAATGTGTCACAACTCGAGAAGAAATTGTTGAAGTTTCAAGAAGAGCTTGATCAGGTTCGGAATCTGGCCAACCTACCCTTCTCCCTCAGCACCCTAGACACCATCTTCCCCAACGGCTAAAATCCCACACCTCCACAAAAGCAACCAAATCATCCCATTGTTCCAACAAAGAACTAATGCAACGCTTGCCACACTCCAAGAAATGGTCAAGTTAGGTAGGTATGGACTCTGATTTCATGGACAGGTTCAGGTTTAACACAGAAAATACGTTGGATGTATTTTACATTTAGAATCTGAAGAATCCAACGTATTTTCTGGTATCTTTTATTTTTACATGTCTTTTCTATTATTTTTTTTCTGATATTATTGCCTTTCCTGTTGAGCTGAGAGTCTCTTGGAAACAGCCTCTCTGCCCTTTTCGGAACAGGGGTAAGGTATGCGTACACTCTATTCTCCCCAGACCCCACTAGTGGGATTTTACTGGGTATGTTGTTGTTGTTGTTGGTGTTCGGGCCCGTTCACATGCATCTTGACTGATTACCTGCTAGGACTATTCGATAGGTGACTCATTTATTTATTTATGGCAGTGGTGTTCTGGCTAGAAACACGAGTATTGGATAACTCTATCTACCAAGGATTAGTTCGATTAGGTAAATGGGAAGAAATTACTTAGTGTTTTTTTGCCTTTGATGGGATTTCAACTTGAGACCTCATGGTTCTCCTCCTACTTCACTAGCCATACCCTTGGGCGGACACTTCTATTTACTTATATCTTGAACACATTAGTTCACTTGCACGTCTAATTTTATTTTTCTTAGACCAAGTAAGTGAAATTTTTTTGTCAAGAGTGGTGACGGTGAGAGTTGAAGTAAAGATCTTTACACAGAAAATACGTTGGATGTATTTTACATCTATATCTCCACTCACATATCAGTCAGCTCCAAACTATCAAGCACCCTCCTACCAATCCCCAACATTAACTTATCAGTCACCTATACCTCCCACATATCAGCCTACCTCGCCCAGATATTCCCAACCCACACATGTCTACCAAACATAAAATGGACAACCATCTCATTACCAATCACCCCCCGCACACCAAAATTTTCCGTGGCCCCGACTTAACTTTGATCGGAGGCCTATAAAATAGTACACCGCCATCGCCGAAACCATTGATCAGCTATATGAGAGACTCAAAACCACCGGTTATGTCACCCCCATCCCTGCTACAACCCCTGAGAATCCTTCTTAGTGGGTTAACCTGAACAAATCTTGTGCATACCACTCCAGCATGAAGGGACACACCATCAATGAATGTCGTTCTTTAAAAAACAAGATACAGTCCCTGATTGATAATAAAGTCATCATAGCAAAGAAAGCCACCCCGAACATCCATAACAACCCTCTACCAGACCACAATGGTGGGGGTATTCACATGATTGAAATAGAGGATGATTGGGATCCCGAGGGATCCGTTGGGTTGATCGCGGAAGGTGATGATCCAAAGAAGCCAGCAGTTACTCTCAAGCCCTTCATAGTCTAGATCCAACTGCCCGAGGTCACTGAGGTAGATGTGTCTATCACTCTTGAGTTTGAGGCAATGCCATCAACAAAAACACCAGCACCGTTTGAGGTTACAGTTTTACCACCCAAAGAACATGTCCCATTCGAAGTACAGGTGGCCGCACCGATTTTGGTGGCAATGACCACCATGCCATCATTCCATACAAAAGACATACCTTGGGATTATACAGCCGAGGCTAGGACGAAAGGCAAAGTCTAGTTCAAAGAGACTATTGTTGCATAGGGTAAGACAAGGAATGGAAGAGTCTATACCCCAGAATACTTAGCTGAGTCGAGCAAGCAATCATCCAACAGGACACTCATCATTTTAACGGGTTCAGATGACCTTTGGAGGAAGATACAGGCCAAGGAGTATTCGGTCATCGACCAACTAAACAAAACACCAGCGCAGATATCTATCCTCTCATTGCTGCAGAATTCCAAGACACACTAAAATGCTCTATTGAAGGTGCTGAGTGAAGCATACGTGCCAAGTAACATCACTGGCGGAGAAATGTCCAATATGGTTGGACAAGTATTAGAAAGCCATAAAATCACATTCTAGGAGGACGAGCTGCCGCCTGAAGGGTTGGGTCACAACAGAGCCTTACATATCATCGTGCAATGTGAAGAGTACTTCATCACTAGGATCGTGATCGATTGGGGTTCAAGCCTTAATATATGCCCATTGATAACACTCAAGAAGCTGGGTAAAGGACTGCACGAGATAAAAGAAGGAGAAATCAATGTGAAAGCTTTTGACGGGTCTCACAAGTCCACCATCGATAAGATTAGCCTGTGTCTACAGATGGGACCAACCTGGTTCAAGGTCGACTTTCAAGTGATAGATGTGCCACCATCCTACATCCTGCTGCAAAGGCCACCCTTGATTCATGTTGCAGGGGATGTGGCTTCAACACTGCTCAGCCGTAAAATTTGAATGGAATCACCAGGAAGTGATCATTCACAGTGACGACAACAATCATATATATAGTCGTCAGACCATTTCGATGATAGGGGGAAGAAGAAAGCTATATGGAGAGACCTACCACCACATCGAGCGCGTTAATGTGGTAGACAAAGATAAATGGCGGGACAACAAGATCGAGAGTATATTGAATAGGAGTGGGTACGAACCTGGCAAGGGGCTTGACAAGAACCTCCAGGGGATTGCTAAACCCATAAAGCTCAAGAAACACGACACTACTTTCAGCTTGGGATACGAATACACTGTGTAAGAGTTGAACAACTGGTCGCCTCCATGGCATGGTCCTTACTACCCACTGGAGCAGCCAATAGCGCCTTTGGAGTAGACTTTCCAATAGGCTAACATTGTTTATAGGACAGACGAAGAAGAAGCACTTGTTGCGGTAAACAACTTGTTCCTAGAAGATAATGACATGGACTGTTGTGTTGTTCTCAAAGAGGAGGGGAAGGGAGGTCCTTCCACACAAGTTGTGAGTAGAGGAGCATACCTCAACAATTGGACCATCAAGGCCGCCAGAGCCCGGCGAGCCTCGGGCATTACTATTACTTATCTTGATGAACCAATGACTGTGACATGCAATGAGATAACGCAATAGACAGATGTTGATTCATAGGAATATGACATACCAGAGGAGATCATCAGATAAGTTGAGAACTTTAAGAACAGACCTAAGTCCAACCTAGACAAGACAGAAATTGTTAACCTGGGAGATGCAGAAAAGGTCAATGAAACACGAATCAATGTTCACTTGTCGCCGTCAGAAAAGAAGGAATACATAGAATTTCTAAAGGAATATGAGGACATATTCGCCTGGTCATATGATGACATGACTGGTCTAAGTACATCTGTTGTGGCCCATAAACTGCGAACTGATCTGACACGTCCGTCGTTAAAGCAAAAGCTCAGGAAGTTCAAGCCTGATATGAGTTTGAAAATCAAGGAAGAAGTCACTAAGCAAGTCAAAGCTAAGGTTCTCAGGGTAGTTGAGTATCTGACATGGTTAGCCAACATTGTACCAGTACCAAAGAAGTACGGGAAGGTGAGAGTCTATGTCGAGTACCGGGATCTTAACCGGGCCAGTCAAAAAGATGACTTCCCTTGCCAAATATACACATCCTGATCAAGAATTGCATCAAGCATGAGCTACAGTCATTCATAGATTTCTTCACTGGTTATCATCAGATCTGGATGGATGAGGAAGATGTTGAGAAAACAACTTTCATTATGTTGTGGGGAATGTATTGTTACAAAATGATGTTGTTCAGCCTGAAGAATGTAGGGGCCACCTACATGAGGGCCATGAATACCATTTTTCATGATATGATACACAAGGAAATTGAGGTATATGTGGATGATGTTATCATCAAGTCCAAGAAGGCGACTGATCACATCTAAGATTTGAAGAAGTTCTTCAATTGATTACGGAGGTACAACTTGAAACTGAATCCCGCAAAGTGTGCATTTGGAGTACCCGCTGACAAATTGTTGGGGTTTATTGCGAGCCACCGAGGAATAGAACTGGATCCATCAAAGGTCAAAGCCATTCAAGAACTCCTACTGCCAAAGAACAAGAAGGAGGTAATGAGTTTCTTGGGAAGACTTAACTATATCAGCCGGTTCATAGCACATTCCACGGTTATCTGTGAGCCATTCTTTAAGATGTTGAAGAAGGACCCCGCTACCAAGTGGACCAATGACTGCCAAAAGGCCTTTGATAGAATCAAGGAATACCTGTCAAAACCACTAGTCTTGGTCCTGCCCAAGCCAGGTAGACCCCTATTTCTCTATACCGCAGTGTTAGATGGAGCCTTTGGTTGCGTTTTGGGGCAACACGATGAAATGGAGAGAAATGAATAAGCCATTTACTGTCTCAACAAGAAGTTCACTCTATACGAAGCCCGGTATTCTATTTTGGAGCGCACCTGCTGTGCTTTGACTTGGATAGCTCAGAAGCTGATACATTACTTTTGTGCCTATACCACGTATCTCATATCAATGATGGATCGTCTAAAGTATATCTTTTAGAAGCCCATTCCCACTGGCAAGCTAGCCAAGTGGCAAATCCTACTAAGTGACTTCGACATTGTTTATGTAACTCAGAAGGCGGTCAAAGGACAAGAATTGGCAGACCACTTTGCTAAAAACCCCTTGGATGGAAACTATGAACCTTTGAAGGCATATTTTCCCGATACAGAGGTATCATTCATAGGAGAAGACATTGCAGAACCCTATGATGGTTGGAGAATGTTCTTCGATGGAGCAAGAAACTTCAAAGGAGTTGGCATAGGAGCAGTCTTGGTGTCAGAAACCGGTTAGCATTAGCCGGTGTCTACCAAACTTAGGTTCCCCTGCACCAACAATATGGCCAAATATGAAGAGCACATCTTAGGGCTAAAAATGGCCATTGACATGACATTCAAGAGCTGCTAGTAATTGGAGATTCATATTTACTCATACATCAGGTACGAGAGGAATGGGCAACCAAGAACTCCAAGATACTCCCGTATTTGCATCATGTACAGGAGTTGAGAAAGAGGTTCACGAAGATAGAATTCCGACATGTTCCTAGAATCCAGAATGAATACGCCGATGCATTGGGTACCCTGTCATCCATGATACAACATCCCGATAAGAATTTCATTGATCCGATTTTGGTGAAAATTCATAATCAACCAGCTTACTGGGCCCATGTTGAAGATGAGGCAGACGAAAAAACTTGGTTCCATGATATCAAGGAATATTTGACAAAAGGAAGAGTATCCGGAGTCTGCCGATCATACTTAGAAGCACACACTTTGAAGATTGTCGAATAACTTCTTTCACAGAGGAGGAATCCTGTATAGGAGGACTCATAATTTAGGATTATTAAGGTGTGTCGACGCAAAAGAAGCATCCAAGCTGCTAGACGAAATTCATGCTAGGACCTGCGATCCACATATGAATGGTTTTGTCTTAGCAAAGAAGATACTCTAGGCTGGTTACTTTCGGTTGACTATGGAGACAGATTGCATCCGGTATGTTTGGAAATTCCATCACTATCAGATTCATGCAGACATGATAAGAGTTCCCCTGAGTGAGCTCCACACACCAAGCTCATCATGGCCATTCGCTGCCTGGGGAATGGACATCATTGGGCCAGTCGAGCCTGCTGCTTCCAACAGACACAGGTTTATCTCAGCAGTGATCGACTATTTCACCAAATGGGTCGAAGCAGCATCTTACAGAGCAGTAACTAAGAAATTCATGGCAGACTTCGTCCTCGACAACATTGTTTGTCGATTCGGTATCCCAGAGTCGATGATCACAGATAATGGCTCCAATCTCAACAGCGACCTAATACAAGGTATGTGTGAAAATTTCAAGATTAGCCACAAGAATTCCACAACCTACAGGCCTCAAATTAACGGAGTTGTAGAAGCCTCCAACAAGAATATCAAGAATATATTGAGGAAAATGATAGAAAAGCATAAAATGTGGCATGACAAGTTAGCATTTGCTCTATTGGGGTATCGCACCACAATCCGCACATCGATCGGGGCAACCCCCTATATGCTGGTTTATGGTACAGAGGCGGTCATTCCCGCCGAAGTAGAAATTCCTTCCCTAAGGATCATATAGGAAGCTGAGCTCGATGACACAGAATGGGTGAAAAGATGTTATGAGCAACTAGCTCTTATATATGGAAAGAGGATGAACGCAGTTTGCCATGGTCAACTCTATCAGAGCAGAATGTCCAAAGCCTTCAACAAAAGAGTCAAGCCAAGACAGTTCACACCGGGACAGTTGGTGTTAAAGAAAATTTTTCGCATCAAGATGAAGCCAAAGGGAAGTTCTCTCCCAACTGGCAAGGTCCGTACATGGCTCACCGGATTCCGATAGGAAGAGCCCTCATACTTGCAGAATTGGACGGAGAAATTTGGCCAAAGCCAATTAATTCAGATGCAGTCAAGCGCTACTATGTGTAATTTTTATTTTTTCCTTGCATGATGTAAATTGAACTACGCCTGACCTGATTCCCATTTAAGAGGGGATACGTAGGCAGCCCTATGGGTCCGGTCATAATAAAATTTTCATCCCCCCCCCCCAATTAGAAACTGGGGCAGAATTTTGAGGAGGACCCTCAAATTCCGAAGCAATTTCAGTCGAATCGTCACAAGCAATAGTTAGAAGCGTCAACCCATCAAGCTGGGGCAGAATTTTGAGGAAAACCCTTAAAACTCCATAGCATGAGAGGCACTCGGATTGCGAAATCATCTAACATACTATACACTCACGAGACAAACATTGTTCAGGAATACAATTCTCAAGACCGTTGCACTTACCCACAATTGCTATCCACACACACCGGCGACATTATGTGTGTCACAATGCCCCGGTAGTCATAATATCGTAATCTACTATCAACTAAGAAAGCTGCATTACCATTTGCCATTTTATTTCTTGTATTCTGCCTTTCGAGACTAAACATTGTCTCTGTCTGCATTTCTACATTGCATAAGGATTCTATTCTGCCTTCCGAGACTAAACGTTGTCTCCATCTACATTTCTACATCGCATAATGCTAATATTCTGCATTCTGAGACTAAACGATGTCTCCATCTGCATCTCTACATTGCATAAGGCTACTATTCTGCCTTCTGAGACTAAATGTTGTCTCCATCTACATTCCTGCATAACATAAGGCTACTATTTTGCCTTATGAGGTTAAGCTCTACCTCATATTTCACCTGCATGGCTAAAAGATCGCCTTATACTACATCTGCATGGCTGAAAGATCGCCACATTTGCATGGCTGAAAGATCGCCTCATACTACATCTGCATGGCTGAAAGATCGCCTCATAGTGCATCTGCACGGCTGAAAGATCACCTCATACTGCATCTGCATGGCTGAAAGATTGCCTCATACTGCATCTGCATGGCTGAAAGATCGCCTCATACTATATCTGCATGTCTGAAAGATCGCCTCATACTACACCTACATGGCTGAAAGATTGCCACACTTGCATAGTTGAAAGATCGCCTCATACTACATCTGCATGGCTGAAAGATCGCCTCATACTGCATCTGCATGGCTGAAAGATTGCCACATACTGCATCTGCATGGCTGAAAAGATCGCCACATACTGCATCTGCATGGCTGAAAGATAGCCTTAAACTACACTTGCACGTCTGAAAGAGCGCCACATTTGCACAGCTGAAAGATCACCACATGATACTGCATCCTTCATGGGCTGAAATATCGCCAACCCATCCAAAGGTGTTATCGTTCGGAGGCACCATCTGCATAGCCCAAGAACACCATGTCATGGCCTGAGGACCCCTTTTCAATCTCTTGCATATCGTTATTCAAAGGCATCATGGTTCGGAGGCACCATTTTCATAGCCCGAGAGCATTATTTTGTATCCTGCGACTCCATTATTACACGCTTCATGGTCCAGTACGTCATGGTCTAAGGACGTCATCCTAACCATCCGAAGACAACATTCATGGTCCAACGAAAACTTGCATCATGTCTAATTTTATGCACAATATACGCTTGTATTGTTTCTAATTATCGGTAAAACCGGTAAGCAGCAGCCGTCCTGGAAGGGGCCCGCTCCAGTGCTCGCAGCCACATCGAACCTAACTATTCCCGTAAGCCTTTCACTCGCCCTGACCGAAACATTGCAGCCGTTCTTGGAAAGTACCAGTCGGCATACTCCGCCAACGATCCTGAACTACATATGGTCTTATTCCTATAAAACTAGGGATATGTAGGCAGCTCAAAATCCAGGGCGTGGCCTATCTTTTTCAAACCATTTCGTTCGGTCAAGATTTGGCCATCATATCTTTACCTGACAACTTTTTCATACTTTCCGGATAAAGAAGGGTAGCTGTTGTTACCCAATTTTTCTCTATATATATTTTATATGTAGAGTTCCTTCAAAATAGCATATGTATGCATATATAAGTATACCCAAGTGTTCCATTATTTTTCCTTAATTTTAAAGATTTTTTAAATCAATTTATTCGCTATTTTATCCATAAAAATCAAATAATTATTTTTAAAATTATCATTTTTGGTGATTCACTTGTTGAACTTTTATGTTTATGCTAAAATATAGCTATGGGAATTTTTTGCATATTTTTACAAAATTATTTAGTATTTTTTAAGGCTAAAATTGTATAATTATAACATTAGCCTCTCTTAGGATTAATTATGTTTATATTCATAAAAAATAACTCCAATATTTTTAAATAGTTAATTATGTGTCATAAAGCATATTAGTACCTTCAATTTATTTCCAGAAATCAATTTGCTATTTTTTTAAAATTTTAAAAGGGAAAATTGGCTATTTAAATAATAGCCCAAATTTCATTTCAATCATAGCCTAAATCCTACATTGAACCTAATTGAACCCCGACCCAATTTCAAATTAGACCTACCCAAACCCAGTTTCATAACCCGCCCACTTACCCGTTTTAATCCAAGCCGTTGATCTGAACCAATAATCACCCTTTCCTTAATTAATTCCAAACAACCCCCTAAACCCTATCATTTCTCACAATACGCCTCCTTAGAAACCCTTCCCTATCAAACACTCTCTGCAACACCCCCAAAACCTAGCCGCCGCCACCCTAATCCATGGCCTTCCGAGGTCATCTGAGACATATACCAGCCCTCCATGGCTTCTATGTGTTTGGTTTTGTGGTCTCATGACCAGACTTTGAAGGGATTTTGTCTAGTCCTTGCTTGATAACCTTTCTCCGGTCATCTCTGACCTTTCTCCTGCCAGCCGTGGCCATTCGAGTCAGACCTTTGACTCTCCTGGTTGGATCGGTAACTTTCAAGGCCTGTCTCGTTGCTTTTGGGTTTTTTTGAAACCCTAATCTCTAAGAATGTTTCAATTTCGTTCATATCTACCTTTTGTCATGAACGTTTAAGCATCTTCTCGAAGCTTCATTAACTTTGCTTTTAAAAAAGACTCTTCATCTTTTCCAATTAGGGTTTTCCTTCAAGTTTTTCTTTTCAAAATATTTTCTCGGATTTTAATGTGTTTGTGATTTTACTATGTTTTGTTCATGTTATTCTCCTATCCTTGTTAGCATATTGAAAACCCTAGTTACTTTGGGTTCATTCGAGTTCTGAGATAAGTGTTTGTTTGGTTAAGTTCTTGTTCGATTTATTTGATTATCATCTTTTAAGATTGACTATTGTTGAAGAAACCTATGTCTTTGGGTTTGAAATTGTTCATTTGAATACCTGACTCGACTTGAAGTTCCTTGTTTTAGAATCTTTTTTCTTTATGTGATTCCTCTAATTCTGGGTTTTTACTATCTTTAAAACTCGACTATGTTTGAAACCCTAACCTTTCTTAAGGGGTTTGAAACCCTAACCTTTCTTAAGGGTTTTCTCATCTGTTACTGTGAGACCCTTTGCATGCTTCTAATACTCTATTTTTTCTTCACTATTGATTCAATGTGACTTGACCTACTTGAGTATTATGCTTGGAATGTTTGCTATATACTGAACTTTGTGCTACTATTACATGTTGTTTCTTTTGCCAATAGGTTTGGCCTCGCATGTCTAGTGTTTGTTCACTCTATTTATATGCTGAGGATCCTTCTTTGATTGATCTTCAATCTTGGGACTGATTTCAAAACTTTTCTTTTATAAACTATGATTTTACTCGCCTGTTTAGAGTTGATTGATTCCCTTCCCTTTATTGTAATATTTACCTTGCTGAATCTATTTCCAAAATAAGTATATTCCCGTGCTTAGACTCGATTGCTTACTTAATATTTTTACTACTTCTTTTATGGAAATAATCAGGCTGTCTCTAGATTGATTTCCTTCCTTATTTTGAATCCTTTAAACAGTGATTCCTTAATTGAAGGGAATCACTTGTATAATTGATTCTGACTGATTGTTTCCATGTTTGCACTAAGATTTTACTTGTTACCTCTTCTTCACTCATTTTCGAAAGGATATAAATACCCTGCACCCCTCTTCTTTCAGACACACGAACACAAGGAAAATACTTAAGTTCAGAAGACACACTCCACTAAAACTCTCTCTCTTTTCTCTGTTACTACTTGTGTTTGCTGCTTTACCTAGCCGGCTGAGAGCCAAGGCTAGGTTGTGGGAAGCTTGCTTACTTTTCTTTCTGCATTTGCATCTTTACTGGTATGTTCTAATTAATTTTCAGCATCAACAACAACATGTTTCTTTACTATTCCCTTCACCCTTGGTTGTTTCCTGCTTGTGTTTAATCAAGTTCCATTATTAGGCATCCTGTAATATGCTCTTTCTATTCTGAATTAGTGCTTTATTATGTATGAACTCTGTCAGTCACTTATTATGACTTATGAATCCTAAACCCATATCCCCTATGTGTTTGATATCCTTTGGTTGGTTTGAGCATGTCAGCATTAGACATTGTTGTGCATGATCCAAACCTGACCCCCTTGGGGTTATGATCTCCATATCCCCTCTATATGTTGTGCGTTCTGGTTGGTTTATGGGTATGCCAGCACCCTTTATTGCTGTGCATGTGTGACGACCCGGCCCGTCGTCACGTGGGTTACCACCCTGTTTCCCCCTTATTGTGTTGTTTCATGTTCTATATCAGTATTAGAGTCTATCGGGTGAATTTGGACCGATTCTGGTTGAAAATAAGGCATATAGCCTCTTAGAAGGGAGTTTGTTTCAGAAAAGTCAACCTGAAGTTGACTATGTGGTTAGAGGGCTCGGATGTGAATTCCGGTGGTTCGGTTAGCTTCGGGAGGTGATTTGTGACTTAGGGGAGCGATCGGAATTGAATTTGGAGGTCCGGTGTAGAAATAGGCTTGAATTGGCGAAGTTGGAATTTTGGCGGAATCCGGTTGATAGTTGAGATTTTGATCCGGGAGTCAGAATGGAATTCCGACAGTTGCACTAGCTTCGTTCGGTGATTTTGGATATGTCTGCAAATATTTAGGTCATTCGGACATCATTTGGTCGGGTTTTTGATTGAATGTAGGTTTCGGAAGTGTTAGTTGAAACTTAGGCTTGAATCCGCCTTGATTTGATGATTTTCGTGTTTAAGGATGTGTTTTTATGATTGGAACAAGTTCGTATCGTGTTTTGGAGTAGGTTGGTGGTTTTTTTTGAGGTCCCGGGGGCCTCGGGGTGATTCCGGGAGTTCAAACGGATCATTTTTGGTTAAGCTAAGGATCAGATTTTGCTGTCATAAAGTTGCAGGTTTTTGTTCAATGCGATCGCAGGGGTTGAGTTGCGATCGCATAGAAGGTTTGGGGGAGGCTTTGATTTTTTTCAATGCGATCACGGTCAAGTGGTATGCGATCGCATAGTTGGAGGAGTTGGTCTTTTGCGATCGCAGAGGGGTTATGCGTTCACATAGAGTATTGGCCAGGGGTCCCAGGTTCTGATTATTGTTCTATGCGATCGCGGGATTTGGTATGCGATCGCGTAGTGTTAGTTGATGAAGCAATGCGATCGGGGGGAGCTGAGTGCGATCGCATAAGTCATTTTTTAGGCTGGAAAATATTGTTCTATGCGATCGCAGGTCAGGTGATGCGATCGCATAGTGTATTTAACTGGGCGGACAGAAGGGTTTAATAACATATCATCCGCGAGGGTTTCATAATTTCACCATTGTTAGGCAAGTTTTGAAGCCAGTGGATGAGGGATTAAGAGATTTTCACCTAATTTTCGATTGGAGGTAAGTTTTATGGATTAATTACGTGATTTTATCCTAGAACCTTCATCTAAATCACTGAAATTGGGGTGTAAATTGGAGAAGTTAGGGCTTGGTTTTGGGTTTTGAAACATTTGGAATTTGAAGGGGCTCTTGGACTCCGATTTTGATAAATTTTATATGTATGGACTCGTGGCGAGACGAGGATTTTGAAAATGTAAATTTCATAATTTTTTGAGAAGCGAGCCCGGGGCTCGGGTTTTGACAACTTCGTGTTTTTGGCTGTTTTTCGAGTTATTTCGATTGGGTTATGTTCCATTGGCCTATTTTGATGTATTCCTATTGGTTTTGATCAGATTTGGCACCCGTAGAGGTCGATTCTCGAGGGAAAGGCATTGCGGACTAGTTTTTGAGCCGGTTCGAGGTGAGTAATAGATGTAGATGATGACCTGAGGGTTTGAAACCCCGGTATATCACATTGTGACGCTATATTGAGGCGAGACACGTACTCTACGGCGAGTGCGGGGTCGAATGTGATCGGGGACTATGGCTTAGTCGCCCGAGTGATGTTGTATTGTGTTGTCAGCTATAAATTAGCTGGCTAACCTCCTACTTGGATGGTTATAGATATATTTGGGCTGCGTGCCGGTTATTTGGATCCCGTGAGGATCGTTAAACACTATCTAAATATGAATTAAAAATCCTGAGATTTTTAAACACCTAAGTAAAATTCTGATAATTGAAACTAAAAATGGTAAGTATGATTGTGCATTCATGATTTTGCATGGATCGGGCTGCACGCCGCAGCGGGTGTGATATTATATTGCGCTTGGGCTGTAGGAGCCCCTCCGGAGTCTGAACCCCCACAGTGAGCGCCGGGTACCCATGGATCGGGCTACGCGCCGTAGCGATCATGTGCATTGCATTCATGCATTGATATATTTATCTGCTTTGACTGTTTCTGTTAGCTGTTGTTACACTGTTAAACGTGTAGGAGTACTGTTCTTAGCTTTACTTTGTGCTATATTTTGGGATTTCTTACTGTCAGACATTATATATGTCTATTACCACTGAGTTGGAAGTACTCACTTTACTCCCTGCACCTTGTGTGCAGATTCAGGTACTCCAGGAGCCATCTGAGCTTATTGCTATTCTTCAGGGCTTTTACACAGAGTTGTCGAGGTAGCTGCCTGACGTCCGCAGGACCCGACTTCTCTCTTATTTTCTGTTATTTGACTTTCCGCANTCAGTTATACTTCTAGTTTAAATGCTGTTTAATAATTTTCAAACAAATGGTTTTGAGTTTTATGCTCGGGTTGAGAGTGAAAATGGTCGGGCTTGCCTAGCAGTTGTGTTGGGCGCCATCACGATCGGGTTTGGGTTCGTGACAAGTTGGTATCAGAGCCTATGTTACTAGGCCTCATGAGTCTTGAGCCGGTTAGTAGAGTCTCGTGGATCGGTACGTAGACGTCCGTATCTATCCTCGGGAGGCTGCAGAACCTTTAAGAAATACTTCATATTCTTGAACTCTTGTCGTGCGGCTTTGTTGTTTCGAGAACTAAATTTTTGTATCCTATTCTCTCGCAGATGGCGAGAACTCGTGCTACCGGACGTGGCGGACGACCACCATTGCCACCTGCTAGAGGCCGTGGACGCGGCTGTGGTCGTGGGCATGGTAGAGCAGCAGGGACAGCACCAGTTGACCTNATCGAGACAGATTGTCGCCGGGAGCGTGATGAGAGGGAGGCTAAGAGGCCTCGAGGTCCAAGTAGTTTCAGTAGTGCTCCATCTAGGGGCCAGTTCCAGCAGGGCAGAGGTCGTTCTTTTAGGCCTCATCAGACAGGTCGCCCAGAGTACAGTGGGACTTCTTCCGGCCGTGGCCATCAGGGATACCAGCAGGGCCAGACTTCGCTCAGTGCCCTTCCAGCTCAGAGTTCTACTTCTGCCTCTTCAGCCCAGGGTTCATCTTCGGCGCGGGGTTCTCATCAGTTCTCTTCTCAAGCACAGGGAAGATGCTATGAGTGTGGTGAGTTTGGCCACCTGAGGAGACAGTGTCCTCGGTTTTAGCGCAGTCGGTCTTAGTAGTGGGATCAGCCCTCCTATTCTACTCCATCTACTTCAGCACCATCCCAGTCAGGTAGGGGTGGTGGTCAGTCTTCTAGAGTTCGCCCCAGGGGTGATGAGCGATCGAGCGGTGGTCAGGCTCGTTTCTATAAACTTCCTGATATGAGGGATGTTGTTGCTTCAGATGCAGTGATCACAGGTATTATCTCAGTTTGCCACAGGGATGCTTCTGTTTTATTTGATCCCGGGTGTACATACTCCTATGTGTCTTCATATTTTGCACATCATTTGGGTACGACCCGTGGTTGTCTTGCATTGCATGTTCATGTATCTACCCCAGTGGGTGATACTGTTATTGTGGATAACGTATATCGATCCTGCCTTGTTACTACTGGGGGTCTGGAGACCCGAGTTGATTTGCTGTTGTTGGGTATGGTAGACTTTAATGTGATACTGGGTATGGATTAGCTATCTCCGTACCATGCTATTCTGGACTGTCATGTCAAGAAAGTTACATTGACTATTCCTGGTATTCCACAGATTGAGTGGCGGGGTTCGACTGATTATGTCCCTAGCCGGGTGATTTCTTTCATAAAGGCTCAAAGGATGGTTGAAAAAGGGTGTTTATCATATTTAGCATTTGTGAGGGATGTTGGAGCTGTGACTCCTAGTATTAATTCTGTGCCCGTGGTGAGGGACTTCCCAGATGTGTTTCCATCAGACCTGCCAGGCATGCCGCCGGACAGGGATATCGATTTTGGTATTG
>MU755765.1:108713-120928 GCA_026770625.1 Nicotiana glauca | reverse complement strand
CGGGTACCCATGGATCGGGCTACGCGCCGTAGCGATCATGTGCATTGCATTCATGCATTGATATGTTTATCTGTTTTGACTGTTTCTGTTAGCTGTTGTTACACTGTTAAACGTGTAGGAGTACTGTTCTTAGCTTTACTTTGTGCTATATTTTGGGATTTCTTACTGTCAGACATTATATATGTCTATTACCACTGAGTTGGAAGTACTCACTTTACTCCCTGCACCTTGTGTGCAGATTCAGGTACTCCAGGAGCCATCTGATCTTATTGCTGTTCTTCAGGGCTTTTACACGGAGTAGTCGAGGTAGCTGCCTGACGTCCGCAGGACCCGACTTCTCTCCTATTTTCTGTTATTTGACTTTCTGCGTACTTCAGACTATGTTGTTTTACAGTATATTTATGCTATTCTGGTAGGGGCTCTAGACTCATGACCCCCAGACCTTTGGGAGGTTGTTCAATATTGTTGATTTTTAGACGTATTTCTATTTTTCAGTTATACTTCTAGTTTAAATGTTGTTTAATGATTTTCAAACAAATGGTTTTGAGTTTTATGCTCGGGTTGAGAGTGAAAATGGTCGGTCTTGCCTAGCAGTTGTGTTGGGCACCATCACGACCGGGTTTGGGGTCGTGACAGCATGCCCAAACCTGATCCCTGCCTAAGGACATATAGTCTTTGCAATGTATTCCCAAACCCCTCACCCCTTTGTTTGAAAATACAGATTCTATGCTTTACTACTACTACTACTTTCCCATCACCCTACTCCTCTCTATTCTCCACTCAGTTTTTAAGTCTCTATTCCTGCACTTCCACCATATTCTTAGACTTAGGTTCTGCCCCTCTTGTGTGAGCTTTGCCTTGGGACCTATGAGCTCCCTCTAAACTTGGACACATAAGGGCTGGCCCTTCCACACTGCACTCATCTCTATCTGGTTATGTAAACTTAGGTGTAAGCACTGCCCGGGGTTCTTTGAAACCCTTAGTAAACTATGACACACCCGGGTCTGAGAAAGGCTTTGAAACAAATGGCATTTCAAGGTCGTTTATTCCCTAACTCAGAGAGGAAGTCAAGAATCAGGCTTCCTCTGGTTGTAACTTCTTTTGTTTTATATTTTTGATGTAATTCATTATTTTGGTCTTTAATAATTTGTAATAAACACTCGGGGTTGGCTAGTAGAAAAGGGCTGGGTAATTATGCATGCTTAAGGATAGAAAACATGCCTATAGGATTATTTTTAAATTCTGCATGTTCAACTTTGCATTTAGACACCATGCCTATAGGACTGGTTTTAAATTCTGCATGTTTAACTTTGCATTTAGACACCATGTCTATAGGACTTACCTTAAATTCTATGTTCAACTTTACATTTAGATACCGTGTCTATAGGACTTAGCTTAAATTCTGCATGTTCAACTTTGCATTTAGACACCATGACTATAGGATCTGTCTTCTGATAAATTCTGCATGTTCGACTTTATATTTAGATAACTTGCCTATAGGACTTGTTTAAAAATCCTGCATGTTGGTTACCACACTTAGACACCATGTTTTTTAGGGCCTAAACATCTATAACTAGATATCATGTTCATAATATTAAAATCAACAATACTAGATAGCATGTCTAAAGGAATTAAAATCAGCAACACTAGATATCATCGTTTGTAGAATCTGAAACCAGTTTAGCTTAAAATCGGCCAAGTGCATACTATTCTGAATTAGTTTTTAAAACAACTCACTAACACGGTTTAGCAAGCATGCCTATAGGATCTCAAACCGCTCGTTTTAAATTTGTTACTGCTTTGCCACATTCTGAACTAGTAATAGATACCATGTTCATAAGAGCTCACCCAAACACTTAGGCAAGCCTTAGGTAATAACAATAAATAAAAACTGAGCCCGCTTTTGTTAACTAGTAATTACTACAACCAGTAGGAAAGCCTGATTCAGACTTCTTATTTGAGTTACGTAATAAATTGGTCTGCTTCAACAACTTAAAATCCCCTTGCCTTAGTATTTTTATATTTAGACCTTGATTGTTTGAGTCATGCTATTTGATTGCTTTGCTTAAGGAGGTATATATGAGCCTTCAGTGTTTATGTGCTCCCCTTTTTTCAATATGCAGTCTTATGTGTTTTGTATGTCGCCTTAGCTTTTTTCACCTTTGAAACCTGAAAGTCAACCTAATATCCCTTCCCTTTAGGACTAGTAGTCCTCAGTGCCTCCGGAACTGATAGGAATAAGATGTGTAATAGCATGCAATAGTGGTTAAGACCAATCCGTGCTTTACTACCTTAACAGGTTTGGAAGGGTAGATATGGATAAGATGACCGGTGTGCTAATACCAAGTGTAGCCCCTCTTTGGAGGAGTAATTACCGGGTATTGCATTCATGTGATACATATTACAAATAAACTTAGGACTTACCCCTCCACTTTATTTTCCTCTAAAGCATATTGACTTCTTTTCAAAATCAGTTTTTTTAATGATTGTTCTATTTTGCTTTTATCACTGCCAAACATTGGTGTATTGAAATCCCCTCTTATTTGAGCCTTATCTATTTACATGTTAATTACACCAAATTCACAAAGAACTATCTGGCCGGGAACCACACTAGTGGATCCTGAGGGGTGCCTAACACCTTCCCCTTAGGATAATTTCAAGCCCTTACCCTATCTCTTGTTATCAAACAAACTTAGAAATGAACCTTGTAGGTGTCCTAATGCACCTTAAATCATTAGGTGGCGATTCTTCAAATACAAAACCCAGTTCCCAAAAGGAATGAGTTCCCTATACCCAAAATGTCATAAACCCGATCTCCCGATGCAAAGAGGGAAAAATGGGGCCGCGACAATGGATAGGATAATTCTTCTCATGCACCTTCAGCTATCTAGACGCGTAGGTAAGCACCCTACCATCCTGTATTAATACCGCTCCAAGGCCAATCCTCTAGGTATCATAATAGACAGTATAAGACCCTGAACCTATAGGCAATATCAATACCGAGGCTGTAGTCAAAGCTGTCTTAAGCGTCTGAAAGCTTTCCTCACACTCCTCCGTCCACCTGAACGGAGCACCCTTCTAGGTTAGCCTGGTCATAGGTGTTGCAATAGACGAAAACCCCTCCGCAAATCGATGGTAATAACCTGCCAAACCAAGAAAATTACGGATCTCTATAGGTGAGGATGGTCTAGGCCAACTCTGCACTGCTTCCACTTTCTTCGGATGCACCTTGTTCCCTTCACTCGATACTACGTGACCTAAGAATGCCACAGAATCCAACCAAAACTCACATTTCGAGAACTTCGCATATAACTTCTTTTCTCTCAAAGTCTGAAGCACTCTCCTCAGGTGATACTCATGATCTTCCCAACTCTGGCAGTATACCAGAATGTCATCAATAAAGACAATGATGGATGAGTCAAGATATGGCCAGAATACATTGTGCATTAAATGCATAAATGCTACTGGGGCATTGGTCAGCCCAAATGACATAACAAGGAACTCATAATGACCATACCGTATCCTGAAAGCAGTCTTCGGGATATCTGACTCCCAAATCTTCAATTGATGATAACCCGAACGTAAGTCAATCTTAGAAAACACTCGAGCACCCTGTAATTGATCAAACATGTCATCAATACGAGGCATATGATACTGGTTCTTCGCTATAAACTTATTCAACGGGAGATAATCAATGCACAAACGCATAGAACCATCCTTCTTCTTCACAAACAAGGCAGGAAAACCCCAAGGTGACACACTGGGCCGAATAAAGCCCTTATCAAGCAACTCCTATAATTGTTCCTTGAACTCCTTCAACTCAGGAGGAGCCATACGGTAAGTAGGAATAGAAATAGGCTCAGTGCCCGGTAACACATCAATGCCAAAATAAATATCTTTGTCGGGCGACATGCCCGGAAGATCAGCTAGAAACACATCAGAGAAATCCCACACTATTGGGACTGAATCAACTGTAGGGGTATCAATACTGACATCTCTCACATAATCTAGATACGCGTCACACCCCTTTCTCAACCATTCTCTAAGCTTTAAGAAATGAAATAAAATCTACTGGAAGTGTGATCTAAGGTACCCTTCCACTCTACTTACGATAGACCTGGCATAGCCAACGTCACGGTTTTGGCATTAAAATCAAGAATAGCATAATAGAGTGACAACCATTCCATGCCCAAGATAACATCAAAATCTACAATGCTAAGCAATAACAAATTGGATATGGTCTCAAAACCACTAAGAGCAATAAAACATAACTGATAAACACAGTCCACAAAAAGAGAATCTCTCACGAGAGTAGAAACATAAATAGGGAAACTCAGAGAATCCTGAAACACACCCAAATACGGGGCAAACTAAGAGGACACATAAGAATAAGGGGATCCAAGACCGAATAGAATCGATCTATCTCGATGACAGACCGGTGTCACACCTCCTTATTTACACACCTACCCCGAAGGATAATGTATAAGAGAGTTTTTCCATTTAAAGTGACATTATTTGAAATGGGATTATTTATTTATTTAGAGTCGCCAATTGGGATAGGATTGGCTTTTGGTGTCCCAAGTCACCAGTTTATCTTGAATCCCAAATCGAGGAAAATTTTGACTTCCCGAATGGAGTCTGCGAACAAGAAATTCTGAATAAGGAATTCTGTTGACCCGAGGGAAGGTGTTAGACACCCCCGGTCCCATGGTGCAATTTTGAAATTATTTACCGCTTTTAATTTAATTTTTTAAGATATTGAACGTCGTTTAAAACATGTTTTTGGATCACGTCACATGAAATGCACCCGGATCCTTGACACATTTTATTCAACATTTTGGGATTTGAATTTGGGTCACATGAAATTCACACCCGAGTTTAGGAAGGTAAAATTATTAAAGAACGCGCCTAAAGCGGCTGACGTGTTATTAACTTTGCGGGAGGCCATGAAAATTCGCTAAATGGCATGTCTCGGGTTCTAAATATTTATAATGAAGTAATTAAAGAGGGCCACGCGATTCGCGATTTTATTTGGCGCGGCCCACCTCGTTTTATTTAATAGGCCGTAATAAAGGAACTATGATTTTCTATTAAGGATCGTCTCTAAAGGCCTATGAGTTAAATAGTATTATTAGTTTCTATTGTTAAAAGCGTACAAGGGATCCGGGCCTCAAGCTCAAGTACACACTTGAACAAGAGGGAAACCTCTTAATTCAAAGTGTGCTACTTAACTCGGGGCCCAAAACTGCATTTTTTAAAACTGAGACATTAAACTAAGAAAATTATGGATCTAGGTCTTCTATGGTTATGGGCCAGCAGATAGGCCCAATTCGATTTCCTTGTGCCTGTATCAGGCCAATGTACCGTGTAAATGCCTAGATGAATGAAGGCATCAATTTCATTTGGGCCTAGCCTTGATAGGACGAAATTCAGTGAAAAGGCTGGCCCATTCAACATGTCCATATGTCAAACAATCTCAATAAGGCTTAAAATACTTTTAACAGGGTGCTCTTGCTGATTAACATGCATATAACAAAAGGAGACTATTATCTAAATCAACATATAAATAGATTAACTAAGTTTGAATACTGTATTTGAGAAGATTAACTTATAAGCAGGATTTTTAAAATGTTGTGTTTTCTACTATGCTAGATTCAGTTAATGCAAACTAACCTATGCACTATTCCATTCCATGTCCTTGTTTATTATTTCAAATGGTCAATAACCATACACTATGTCATTTGCAGCTATCTTTAACAAATCATCTCTATTTACATTAATGCAAACTAGGCTAACAACTGAAAACACAAACGAGATTTACCATGAATAATAATGTCCTAATAGTCAATCATCAGGAAGTAACTAACACCCAAAATATGGTCAAATTAATTACAAGTCCTCTTTGATGAATATATAAATTCAAATCTCGAACTACATGATATTTGAAGAAGCAAAAACTAGCAGGAAACAAATAGAATCTCTCTAATAGTCATCACACTCGTTTCCTTCCAAAATCATGCTCCAAGTCACAAATTAAATTATGTCCATGTAGTTTAGAATGTACCTGGAATTTGTACAATAAGGAAAGGAAATTAAGGTCATCTAGGTGGACAGCAACACACAGCAGTTAATCAATAACTTGAAGTCAAGTTTTCAGCCCAGGAAATGGTCTCAAAATATCTAGGAACAATTTTGAATGAACAACAACAATAAAACAATCGAAACAAACTTGAACGGCCCAATTTTACCTTGATATAACCCCAGAACCTCTGAAACCTTCACTACTGATTTAACAAGTCTATTTAGACCAGCTTCAACTTCGTATAAACTGGAAATTTGATCTAACAGATGGAACACTAAAATTATCCTAAGGAGACTTCAATGGAATAGTGATCTTTGGAATTTTGGTCATCTGAAATTTCAGAGCTTGCAGTATTTCTTCAAACTCATTTTTTGGATTTTTTCTGATTTTTCTCTAAAATCTAAGATTTGAATTTTTGAATATTTCCAGATCTGAAACTTGTATGTATTTTTTAGATTTTAAAACTTTTTAAACAAGGCAATGGGCATGCCTTTTTATAGGCAAAGCCTAGGGCTGCCTTCAGATTTCACTTTGCCCCCTAAGTCCCTCTTTTATTTTTCAGTTTTAGCTAATTAGTCCCTTATTTGTTGGCTTGTTGCCCAAGTCACACTACTAAGTTCCTAAAATTCTAATTGGGACCCCATCTAGAAGGTTTTAGGGGTTTCCAACTCAGTTATTTGCAGGATTCCCTATTTTGAATTACCCTAATTACCCTTGAACTAAGTCTAAAATTACTACCTATGTTTACTAACCTCCAGCCCTTTTAACTTGACCATGGTTAATCAATCACAGGGCTTGAAAGGTTCAGCTATAAACAAATAGGCATCCTATCATAATTTAAACTAGAAATTATCCTAATCAACGTCATTATACACAACTACTATGAATTGGACAGAATTTAAGAACCAATATTGACAAAATTCCAAATCAAGCTATTTATTATCAAGTAAATAGAAAATTACGAATCAAACACAACCAAATTAAAAGAACAGGTTCGTGCTATCAATTATCAGAAAATTAGAACTCAACAAAAAATGAAAACGAACAAATATGAACAGAGAAAAACAAAATCAATTACTAACTCCAAGCGGATTGGTAAGCAAAAATAAAAATCAAAACCTAAATCGATTAATCATGAAGAGAAATCAATCATGTAAAGGAAACTAGTTCAAATAACAAAACCAAGAGAAAAATTCAGAAACTCATTGATTTTGAGCTTTAACTCGATTGATTTCGAATCTGGTCTTCAAATAATGTTATGTGTTTGTTCTTGCCAAGAACAAACACATAGCATAATTTCAAAACCCTTTCGAACACCGGCTAAACCTGGAAACTCGAACAATCTTTTAACAAAAACCCTAGATCTAAAATTCGAAGGGTTCAACATGGATTTGAATGGTTTTGGTTTGGGATTTGGGAAGAGGGGGTCGAGGAGGCCATGGGGTATGATTTTGGTTGGATTTGGAGGAGTTAGGGTTTTGGCCAGAATCTTCGATTTGAGATTCGAAGAGCTTGGCTATGATTCGAGGAAAGATGAATGGAGGTTGGGAATGAGAAGGTGAAAGGGAGTTAAGGGTGTAAATTTGGAGTTGTTTGGTGATCGGCTGCCACCGTGCGCCAATTTCTGGCGGCGGTCTAGGGCGGTAGATGGTGGGGGGCAATGGCGTTGGGGTTTGTGTGAGTTAGTTTTTGAGAGAGACAAAACGGGGGAGGGGGTGTAGGCATTTGGACAGTTAAATATTGAGTATACTCGAGTTCTGAGCCGTAGGATCAAAGATCCTCAACGGCTCAGATCTGATGGAACCAAAAGGATGTCGTTTGTCCTTGGGCGGAGCTGGACCGGGTTTCTAAGGTGGGTTTGGGCTGATCTTGAGGGTCTTTGAGCGGGTTTAGGGCGAAATTGGCCCAAAAATTGGGTAGTTTATGAAGACAAATTGTTTTTCTTTTAATTTTATCTTCTTTTTGCTTTCTTTTTTTTACCACTCATTTTTATTTCTATTTTTGTTAAATGTAAAATTGATAAAAAAAACACTTGATTTAATTCTATAACTACACTAATTAATTTCAAAAATTAACTAAATCCTGTCTTAAAAGAAAACTAGAAAAAATCCAAATTAAAAGTAAAAATATAAAAAGGGCTATTTTTGTTCTTTTCTTCCATTTTTGTGATGTTAATTAACTAATAAAATGTTAAAATGAGGTCCTAAATGCAAGTATGCTATTTTGTATTTTTATGACTTATATCAATTAACAATGCACACAAAATGCAAACAAACAAAAAATCATGCAATTGATTCCCTAAAATTCAAAAATACAAGAAAAATTCCAATTCTAAGAATTCTATAGGAGTAATTTAAACGAGGCAAAAATCACATGCTCACAGCTTCCCCTCTTTGCTCGGAGACACGGAGAGTTTTCGGGCAAAGATAAATGAGCAATCTGAGAGATTTTTGTCTGCTTGGCACTCCATGAGAAGCATTATGAAAATCGTCTGACCGAACCCTGCTTCAAAGGGTGCCTACATATCCTTGGCTATAAAGGAATCAGGTCAGTGTAGTTCTGGAAGGTTTGGTAGCTGGGACTACCAGGTGCTGTGATTTTACTGCTGTTGCTACTGCTACTGCTTGCTGACCTCCTTATACACCAAAAGAAAAATCAAAGCTTAGCTAGCTATACCTATCAACTATGAGTTACAAGATTCCTATCTATAATTCTCTTGAAACTTGATCTTGAGTCTTAGCTGATTTTGCTGTGGAATCCGATCTAAATCTCGATGCTCGTAAGTTGTAGGTGTCGTTTCTTTCTGCAACATTGGGTCAAGGCGGGATTGGCGGAGCTTATGACTTCAATCAAATTTTGAGCAATCCGCACCTTTGTTTGCTTCAACATTTTGAATTCATTTCTTTTTATTCTTTTCTCCTTTTCTTTATTCTGGACTGAGACTCATTCCATTGGCCATCTCACACCCCTGTGCCTCGGTGTTATACCTGCTTAAGACACCAAAACAAACAAACAAACGAAATATTTCTGCCCTAGTTTTCACTAGGAAAATTTTGTGAGTTAGTTGTGACACATATCTAAGCAATAAAATCAGGATTGTGTATCCTTGGGAATGAAGCCAGGTTATGCTGGGAAAATGGCCGGGTTATGGCGGAAAAGAAAAAGGTCCTCGGATTATGCCGGGATAAAAGAAAAAGGCCCTTGGGTTATGCCAGGGAGGTCCACGGGTTATGTAGGGATAAAAGAAAAAGGGTCCTCAGGTTATGCCAAGGAGGTCCACGGGTTTTGCCGGGATAAAAGAAAAAGGGTCCTTGGGTTATGCCAGGGAGGTCCACGGGTTATGTCGGGATAAGAAGGAAAAAAGGCTCCTTGGGTTATGCCAGGAAGGTCCACGAGTTATGCCGGGATAAAAGAAAAAAAGGTCCTTGGGTTATGCCTGGGAGGTCCACGAGTTATGCCGGGATAAGAAGGAAAATAGGCTCCTTGGTTTATGCCAGGGAGGTCTACGGGTTACGCCGGGATAAAAGAAAAAGGTCCTTGGGTTATGCCAGGGAGGTCCACGGGTTGTGCCGGGATAAAAGAAAAAGGTCCTTGGGTTATGCCAGGGAGGTCCACGGGTTCTGCCGAGATAAAAGAAAAAAGTACTTGGGTTATGCCAGGGAGGTCCACGGGTTATGCCGGGATAAAAGAAAAAGGTCCTTGGGTTATGTCAGAGAGGTCCACGGGTTATGCCGGGATAAAAGAAAAAGGTCCTTGGGTTATTCCAAGGAGGTCCACGGGTTTTGCCGGGATAAAAGAAAAGGATCCTTGGGTTATGCCAGGGAGCACAAGGAAAATGTCCTCATGTTATGCCGGGGAGGTCTACGGGTTATGCCGGGATAAAAGAAAAATGGTCCTTGGGTTATGCCAAGAAGGTCCACGGATTATGCCGGGATATCTAGGGAATGGGGCCATATGCTACCATGACTTTTTTTTTGGGATTTTTCATTTTCATTTCTTCTTCTTCTTTTTCTTTTTTTTTTTCTTTTTATTTAGTAAAACGCATGACAGAATTTGGGGGAAACTTCCCTTTTTGGTCGGTTCCCTGCTACAAAGCTGTTTCAGCGTTTGCGAATTTCTTTTCTCTTTTGGGTTGCACCTGCTTCTTGCGTGGTTGCTCTGAATTACACCTGTTTTAACTTTCAAACAAAGAACAGTTTGTTAGTTTGAAATGGTGGTTGGTTTTGTGGCCTTGATCATCTCAATTGCTTGATCCCGACCTAGTTTCCGTGAAGAACTTTGCTGCTTGCTGGCTTTGAGGGTGAATCTCTTTTCAAACCGAAAGGACTCGACTTTTAGGATTTCATGATGACTCGCCCACGTGGGCTCGGGACTTTTCGCTTTACTTTACTCTTAGAACCTTTGTCCCTGATTTTCTTTCTTCTTCAATATCTTTTGCTCTAAAACATCCATATTCATGGTCATTCGGGATTGACCTGACGCACCCGCTGAGGCTGGGTATTTTCTTTGGCTTTTGCCAAGCGAAGCCCTATAAAACTAGTCCTGCCACCTTTTCTTTGTAATATTCTCAGAATCAGAGTTAAACCGAAAGGGATTCAAAGAAGAAGTATACAAAAGGCAAGCATATGAGTTTAAAGAGAAGCGTCCCTTTCGGGGGAAAAGAAACACTTATCTGGGGGTGCATGCTAACTTCAAATAGACATGACATGCTTCTTGGACTGGATGCCCGACCCATACAAACTTTCCAGCTTCTCGTGAACCCATTGATCCGTATTTCAACACCAGGGAACCTTGCCAGGACTCTTTTAGTGGTGAGATGTCTTATTTTCGGCAGGCAGTGCCCTTTGCGGGTTTTCGCTAATCGACCTCTCTCATTTCTCTTCTCACCATCGCCCGATAGTGCTTTTTATGAGTTTTCACCAAACGGACTCTCTCATTTTCAAATTCTCTAATTACCGTCGCCTTATGGTGCCCGAAGGTTTTCGCCGATAAGATTCTCTCATTTTATTTCTCTCAATTTGGACTATATCAGATTTCAACAATGTTGTTTTTCAATTCCTACGCCTTTGCCAATTTATCAGAAGGACTTGGACAAGGTTTTGGGTAAAAAGAATTTTGGACGGAAGTATAACTTTGGAACCATTTTGGTGGACTCATGGACGAAGCATTATATCATCTGCCCCAGTTTCAACTTTCGGGGGAATTGGGATTTGTGTTTTGGTGTGACTGAACCCCATAGAGAAGCTACCTACGTATCCTTTCGGAATCAAGTCAAACGTAGTTCAGGGAAAACATTTTGTTTTTTGTTGTTTCTATTTTTGTTTTCGTTTTTGTTTTTGTTTTGTTTGTTTTTTTTCTTTGATAATACTTTTGTGTTCCAAAGAGGGTAATCAAGGAAGAGTAACCGGCTCAAATGGGTTTGCGAAGGGTTGATAGTGTTTGGATAGCGAGAAGAAAAGTCTTCGTCATCTCAATTGCACAAAAAACCAACACCGCAGAGAGCCTAGACATAGTACCTTTTATTGCATCTGCATTCACAGCTGTTTCAGGATCATTTCCTTCGATATCTCCCAAATACAGTGCTCCTCTCGGCAATATTTTCCTGATGATGTATGGACCATTCCAATTAGGAGTGAATTTTCTGTTTGCTTCCTGGTGATGATGGAGAATGCGTCGTAACACGAGTTGTCCCACTTCAAACTTCCTGGTACGCACTTTCTTATTATGAGCACGGGCCATTCTTTGTTGGTATAACTGCCCGTGACAAACCACGGCCATTCGTTTTTCATCAATTAAGGACAACTGTTCCAGTCGAGTCTTGACCCACTCATTATCCTCAATTTCTGCTTCAATGATTATCCGGAGTGATGGGATTTCTAACTCTATGGGTATAACAACCTCAGTTCCATAGACCAACAAGTATGGGGTTGCTCCTACCTATGTGTGCATCGTGGTGCGATATCCAAGTAATGCAAAAAAAGCTTTTCATGCCATTGTCTGGAGCTCTGAATCATCTTTCTCAGAACCTTCTTGATATTCTTGTTTGATGCTTAGATGACACCATTGCCTTTGGGCCGATAGGGAGTGGAATTTCTATGTGTTATTTTGAATTGTTCGCATACTTCTTCCATCA